>LPNX010186930.1:613737-626603 GCA_001517045.1 Pseudotsuga menziesii
ACATCGAGTTTAAAACAATGTGGGGTGCTTCTCCATTAATTAGAAGTATTATATGTAATGACTTGTACAACATTCAACACACCTATCTTTTGGATAAATTTATCCAAAAATTAACATATCAATGCCACATGTTTAATATATGGAAATGCATCACTGTATTTAATAAACTGTGCCTCCTTGGGACAATTAACCAAGAAAGTTGGAAGGTATTTCACCTTCTATTCTTATAACTATAAGCCATTATTGTGCACCTTAGTGGTTTCCCATGATTTTTTAAGGTTCTCCAATCTGGTAGTGATTTTGTTCGTTTTCATTGCTCACCTCAACTTGTCATAACTCATATTAGGGCTCTTCTATTCCTGGTCAATAACATCAGCAACATGAATCGCTGCAGGGTAGAGTGGCTTGGCAATGCTAAATGGTAAGATGCTTGATGGGAAATCCTTACCCATAACCCTATTATTTTATCCCTTATGCTCTCTTTCAATAATTAATTTGATGGAAGGTAATGCCCCAGCTCCATTTATGGGAACATAGAAAGATGATGCTCTTGTAGAAGGTAAACCTGTTTAGGTTGAGCTGTGGCTGCAATAGGTTAGGTTGATTAGTTTTTTACTTGACTTCTCTTTCTATATCCCAACTCCCACCTTTTATTTTGCATGCCTTGTTAAATAGTTGAACTAGCTATTTGTATTGTATAGTGCAGAAGTGACACAAAATTATTGGAAATTACAACCAATCCAATTCCTATGGGCAAGGTGATAGAACCCAGCCAAAAGAGGTCAGTGATGTCAAAATTAAGGATAAAAGGCTAATTTATGCACTTGTTGAATAGATAATGACATGTGAATGGTGTTGTAAGACAACGTAAAATGCCCTTAATGACCTACTAATGACTATTGGTTCAGGCTGGGGTATTAATAGCGGTAAATAAGCGACAGCTCTTTGGCTATTGTAGCAATTTGAAGCAGCCAAGAAAGGAAGATCTGTATACCTGCAGTATCAGGCCCAAAGGTCAAAAACCATTTTTGTAGATAAATGTTGCATCCTTGGAGGTTGTTGTAGGTTCTTTAATATTATTGAAGATCTCAATGGGGATCAAAACCATTTTTTTAGATTAATGTTGCATTCTTGGAGGTTGTTGTAGTTGTTCTAATATTATTACAGACTTAGCGAGGAGTCAAAACACTCACTGAATCAAGCTTACTGCTGAAATGAGCTAACCATACTCAGTAAACAGTGGGGAGGGTTTGCAAGATTTGACAATTATTCAACTAGTATAAATGAAGATGGCAATTCCATACCAGAAACTTGATGAGTCCATACTAGAAACTTCCGGAGTCCATACAAAAAATTTCCTGTTTTGGTAAAAAATTTAGCATTTTTTTAGCTTTTCTATTTGCATCAGTTTCATTTAAGAATTTTTGCTAGTTTTCTTGAATCCAAAATATATTCCTGATCTTCAAATTTGTTGGGTTGATCCTGTGTTCAAATCACATGACTTTGATTTTTGTTACATGTAAAAAGAATGGTCGGTGAGGCATAGGGTTGATAGACCTAAAAGCTCAGGGGAAATTAGCATCAAAATAGATTGTAACAACCATGTCTCAGATTGCTCCCTAGTAAACTCTTGTTTGGCATCATATTCAGATGGTGATGCATGTTGCAGGCATAAAAGAGTGGTTTGGTCTATGTGACACTGTCATTGGTGCTAAGACTTTTAGAATTCCCATTTCAGGATCACTCAAGCAGGTGTGCTAGGCTTGGAAGCCAATATTTAAAGAACTTCATTGTGATTCTGATGACCCTCGTAGTTTCAGGGACTTAGCAGACATGCCCTTTCAGACAAAAACTTTGAATACAAGATAGATATGTATAACTCCTTTTTTCTCAGGTTAAAGTTTGGCCAAAATAAGCTTTGATACCTGGCAATAATTGAGTGCTGAGACTGTAGGAAATTGGATTCCATGGAGAGTGATTAGCCATGGCCAAAGGCACATAATACACGCAATAGACAAATAAGCTCTTTGTAGAATCATACCTCAAACCATCCCATGAAAAAAAAGCTTGGATGTGCAAGGTCTCACTTTGAAGGATTGGAAATGGTTCAATGTAGGACCTTTGACTATAGGACAAAAGAGATTTACATTAGGACCCACATGAGTTTCTCTTAAACAAAAACTTGATGAAATATGGGTGGACTAAGATCATGAACTAAGGTAGGTTTGGAAATTTTAGGGCATTTGTAAAGCAAGTACATACTTTAAAGCTAGAGTTTTGAGATGGTTGGTCCCTCATAGCCATGCTTCATTCTATAGGTTATAATGATAGCCTGTGCTCTGTGACAAGACAAGCAATAAAGCATATTCTGTGGGGTTGCAAGAATTCCAAACAATCTGAGACTGGTTGTGGATTTTGGATTGGTCATTAACTTCAATTAGGACTCTCTTTTCTTCAATTGATTCTTAAATTCATGACCTTCTTATTGTTCAAACTTATTTTTTTTTTACACCATTTCAATGTTCATACTTATTCTATTTTGTACACCATTTCAATGTTCATACTTATTCTATTTGGCTCCTGATAGTAGTCTATTTGGTACTCAGAACTTGATAGGTTTTCTGGTGGTGGTAATTGCAGTGAGTTCACTTTACTCTCTATCAAGGAAAAGTTGAAATGCAACACATCTTGGAATCTCACAGAAACAACAAAACATGAAACAATATTAAGAGAAATATAAGTATGGTAAAGCAAATACAAGAGACACTGAGATTACACCTATAGAATATAGCCACTGCACTGCACAGTCATCCTTTGGATTGTCAAAGCTTTGATTATGTTTTGAGAACATGTTTGGATAGGATAATTGAGAATTGGGAAAAAATTGACATAATTAAGATCGAACATGATAGTATGAGCTCCTTAGGTATTTGGAGTAGTGCATATTGTTGTATCTTAGTGAGATGATTGCATATTGGTCTTGTGTGCAAATGCTGGCAACATTATATTGATGGTCAAAATGCAGTTTGAGTGATACTCAATATAGCCATGTGATCACCAGTAGATAAATGTTCACTGAGGTTAGTGAAATAAGCTTATTATATTATGATGGGAATTTTCAGCTTTTTATGTTCTTAGCATTTTGGCTTTTGAATTGTGCTTTATGTTCTTAGCATTTTGCATAGTTCCATGTCTCAGCTGAGCATTCGAGTATCGTCTAGAGATATGATTCTATAGCAATAGTAACCATTAATTGTCTAGGATTCTTGTAGTTTCTCATAACATATACCCCAAGTTAGATGGACTTGTATTCCACCATTCATGATAATGCTACTTGATGCTTGTGAAATTTATGGAGCCTTGTGCTAGTTGTATTTCAATGATTTCTAGTGAATGCACTGTGCAACTGCATAGTTGAAGAGAATTTGATGTTATTCATCATTGGAGGAGTTAGAAGGGAAAGCGTGGCATGTCGATTAATGTTTCATCAATGTGTTACTATAAGAAAAATTTCAAGAATGGAAGTTATGTTTCTATCAGCGAGAGAGCGACACCTTATTGTTCATACTTATTCTATTTTGTAGACCATTTCAATGTTTTCCAATTTGGGGAATCCAACTTTTGAATTGTGCTTTATTCTATTTGGCACTTTATAGTAGTCTATTTGGTACTCAGAACTTGATAGGTTTTCTAGTGGTGGTATTGTAGTGAGTTCACTTTACTCTCTATCAAGGAAAAGTTGAAATGCAACACCTCTTGGAATCTCGCAGAAACAACGAAACATGAAACAATAATAAGAGAAATATAAGTATGGTAAAACAAATATAAGATACAATGAGATTAAACCTATAGAATATAGCCACTGCACCCCATAGTCATCCTTTGGATTGAAAAATCTTTGAATATGTTGTGAGAACATGTTTGGACAAGATAATCGAGAATTGGGAAAACAAATTGACATAATTGAGATCGAACATGATAGTATGAGCTCCTTGGGTGGTTGGAGTAGTGCATATTGTTTTATCTTAGTGAGATGACTGCATATTGGTCTTGTGTGTAAATGCTGCCAACATTATATTGATGGTCAAAATACAGTTTGAGTGATACTCAATTTAGCCATGTGATCGCCAGTAGATAAATGTTCACTGAGGTTAGTCAAATAAGCTTATTATATTATGATGGGAATTTTCAGCTTTTTATGTTCGTAGCATTTTGTCTTATGTTACAAGTATGATGCCGCAAAAGAAGTAAAATTCAGAACTATGTCAAATGATTCTGACATTGATACCCCATCTACATCTATGAAGCATCTTATAGCAGCTGCACAAGCTAAGCGAGAACAAGCACGTTTTGCAGCTCTGCCACATTTTTTTTCAATTGAAGAAACTGAGAATTCTATTCCATTTATTTCGAGTCCTTCACCAATCAGAGGGAGTAGTTCAGATCACGGTTCACCACTCCAACTTCACTTAGATGGTGAGGCAACTGAGGATACAAAGGATGCCATTTCCCATACAGAATGAAGAAGTCCCAAAGTTAATGTGCAGTAGTGGGGTCTTCCAAATATGATGGATCTGGAATCAAGTGAAGAAGGTCAAAAATTGGTTGGAGAGACACTTAGTGGGAATACAGAAGCAACAATTGCCAGGACACTTTTGAAGGAATGCTAGAGACGCTTTCAAGGACAAAGGAAAGTATTGGCAGAGCATCACGTCATGCTATTGACTATGCAAGATATAGCCTTGCTGGTGAGGTAAGCTTGATATATGTTATTTTCCAGTATGGTAAACAAGCAGCTCATTTTATTTTGACTTATTGGGGTTTTTTTACTTTTGGAAAATTAATGATGAAAACTGTCAAGGATTAGAGTGAAGAATGAATATCTTGCATGTGGATCATTTCTGCATTCATAGCGACTTATGAGAAATCCCATACATTGGGTATTTTTCCCTCCATTAACTTATTTGTCAATGTCTTTTTACTAAGAACTTGAAACCTCTTACATATGGATGTGGACACTATATCAAAAGACCAAACTGGTGTCTTCAACAAGATGCACAGTATCCCCTTCCATTCTCTACTACCCAATGGTCTCTTGTTGGCCATGGGATTTACGTATCCTCCCTGGAATTGATTGTATTGGACTGACTGAGCACAACAAAATATAGAAAGGCTATAGGATTACACTCAAATTCTAATATCTATAATGTGTTTTTTCTAAACCACTCTACAATATTAGGATCTAGGTTGAACTCTTCCACCTATTATGCATGATGACTTGCATTGATTTAGAGGCCAAAGCATGATCCCTCTGGATGATAGATCTCATTTGTAACAAAGGTGAAAATTGATGACCATGCATGAAGAAATTACAAAAAACAAGCAACCTCTTAATTACCTATCTTCCTATTGCATTGGCAAGGCCTAATCTTTTATTTCCTACTTGAATTTACCCAAACAATGTATCCATATTCACCATGTCGTAATTGCATTACAATTGGTTTCTATAGAGCTTCATGGATTGATTAGCTTAGATAATGTTATTATATCCAGACTTTGATTTGGTATTGAATTTTATGGCATTCTATACCTGCCAATTTGGATTATGAAGCTTATTAAGAAATGGATCATTAGAATCTCCTATCACACTAAAGCCACAGGCTTTGGATTAAAAAAATAAATGTATGTGCCCATCTACAATATTTGAACTTTGTTGCAACCAATGTTAAGAGGTTCTTGTATTATGGTGCACAATGTGGCTAAGAATGTGGACTTAAGCACCCTGTTTTGAGCAATCATGCCTGGTCCCTGTAGTGACATATTGGTTAGTGATGAAGGTTCCTTCATTGTAACAACACTGCATCAGTTTATGTCTCAATTTGGTAGTGAATTCAATTTGTTCGTAATATGAACTTGTTGGAGTGTGTACTAAGATAATGGAAATGGGCCATACATCAAATATAGACATCCTTGATGTCAGCATGATGGCCCTTGTATCAATAGCATTTTACAGATTAGATATATATCCAAAATAATTTGTTTCAAGCTCAGAGTTGAGGTGTTTAGCTAGAGAATGAGATCATGGAACCATGTACAAAGTTTCTAGGGATTTCCCATGTAGCCATATTGGTTGTTTATGATTCCTCCTCTAATGTTATATCACTAATTTAGTTGGAGATTAGATCAGTTATGAATTTAGAAGTTTATTATTAAGAACTTGTTGTGGGAAGTAAGATGATCCATTGGTTGTTTATGATGCCTCCTCTAATGTTATAGCACTAATTCAGTCGGAGATCAGATTAGTTATGAATTTAGAAGTTTATTTAAGAACTTGTTGTGGGAAGTAAGATGATCTATTATCATTTTCCAACCATTAGATACTCAAAGTTGTGTATTGATCCTTTTTACAATTATAAAAGACTCTGTAAGTTAGGTTCCCAAATTCCTAAAGGGTGCTAGCTCAATGGAAGAGCGCCTGCTTTACAAGCAGGAGGTTGGTGGCTCGATTCCTCCATTCCCTATTGATCTTATAATATCGGTTACAAACAACTAAATTAGTAAGAAAAAAATAAGAGATAAGTGACCAAACAATGGGAGATAAGTGACTAAACAAAATGACCAAAATTCGTATATAAAACTACTAAAAACGACTAAATTATTGACCAAAAAATGAGAGATGCGAAACTAGACATTAAAAATGATGCAACATGCGGTGCTAATGATGAAGCCAAACATGGCGTTGACATGGTAGAAAAATAAGACGTGAAACTAGGCATTAAAAAGGATGCAACAAGTGGCGCTAATGACGAAGCCAAACATGGCGTTGATATGGTAGCAAAATAAGACGTTACTTTGGATGCAAAACATGGCACTACATAGGAAGCAAAATATGGTGCAGCAATAGAAGAAATATTTGGCGTCATTTTGGTAGCAAAACACGATGCAAAAGAGGAAGAAAAAATTGGTGCAAATTTGGAAGTGAAAATTGTCACATATTTGGAAGTAAAACATGGTGCAAAATGGGATGCTAAAGTGGTAGGAAAAATGGATGCAATATTGGATGCTAATTTGGATGCTAACATGGTGCTATTAAGGATGCAAATATGGCACTAATGGGGATGTCATTTAAGAAGCAAAAGAGGACACTCGCTAGGAAGCAAAATATGACGTTATTTAGGAAGCAAACCTTGACGTTTTTTAGGAAGCAAAGTTGGACGCTATTCTAGAAGCAAAAAAATAGACGCTATTTTGGACGTCATAAAGGATGCTATCTAGGAAGCAAAAAAAGATGTTTTTTGAGACGCTTTAAGTTTTGTCCATTACGAGTCCCATTTAGCGTCTAGTTTGACCACTCAATGTAAAAAAAATTTACACAAAAAATGGACGCTAATTCCAGGATTTGTTGTAGTGTTCCAAGTATTCTAAAACTAAATGATTAGGCTTAAAGAACATGCATTAGTTGTCACATCCACATAGATCAACAACTACCCAATTGTCAAACTCTACTACACTCAACCAAGACAATGCATTTTGAAATTAAAAAAATCAATAACATATGGCATGGAGTTGCTCCATTAGCAACCCCTCTTATTTATATAGTCTACTTGCTCCATTAGCAACCCCTCTTATTTATATAGTCTACGATTCCTTCTAATTAGCTGGAATATTTTTTTTTTAAACTAAAAAATAAAATACAAAATAAAATTATTCAATTACTTAATTATTTAATATAGTTAAAAACCTTTTTCATCCAATCTCGAAACGAATTAGTAGAATTTTTATAGTTCACTCGTTTAAACGAACCTTTAAATGAATTATATAATTTTAGAGTACACTCCTCTCCACCTCTTTTAAAACCTTTTTAAAAAAGGATAATTTAGAGAATGTTACATGTTAGTGAGACCACTAAAAGCAAAATTTTAAGTAACAAGATTATGTTTATACAAATTATAAGCATGCACTTATGTGTGAGTTTTTGGAAACGTATAATGGTTGTTTTTTTAATTCCATATAGATACTAATCAATCTTAAATAGATAATTCTTTTTAAGTTATTATATCTGTGTGAGAGAAAAGGGTGATATAAAAGAAATACATAAAGATTTAGTTCAGTTAGTTATATGAGAAACCAAACTAATTAATTATTATTTATGAGTTATATTGTTTTATTAGTTCTAACTTTAGTTTTTTGAGATTAAGATTGAAGTAGTAGCAATATAAAATTATTTAAACAAAATTAGGATAGTTGTAAATAAAAAAAGATCTTAACAAAGACTATTTTACAAAGTTTAGTCATCATTAGAGATGGAAATTATGGGCACCTTGTGTCCTTGGTCCATTTGAGGAGCACTAGTTGCAAAGTCCAAACTAGTGACAATTTTGACCAAAATGTTTAGCTTAACATCTAACTTTCTATTTTGGTCCTACATTTTGTCAACTTGCAATAAAAACTTGTTTATTTCCTCATTTCAATCCAACAATATTTGCCTAATAGTGACTTCATCTACTAATACATGGTCATTGTAATAAAGTACCGAGTGTTCTTGGAGCGAGAGGTGCTTGCATCCTAAACCCAAGGTCCCATCTAAGTTTCAATCTCCTCCATATTAATGTAATCTTGCTTTGTCTTAACCCAGTCCTCAGCTTGAGTAATTTATTATCATATGTTGGTTGGAATTTGTTATAGGTAGTTATCCTTGGCTTCCATCGATTCCAGCCTAACTCCGGGCTACAAAATACGGCTCATGCCTCTTTGCATTCATTTCCCTCATCCTCATCCTGCCATGAGGTTTGAAGACCGAACAAAACTATCATTATAGGGATAGTGAACCTAGTTAATAGGGGACAAGTTGATGAAGAGATTAAGTTGCCAATTATATAGCTTTTTCCTTAATAAAGGAGAAGAAACCAACTGAAATGTGGAGAGGACATGGACAAAGAACTTATTAGAATGAATTAAAGTATCAACAGAGAATTCCTTTAGTCGATACAATCAAGGTGCAAGAGATCTCAACCTTACTCGAAGAGGAAATCCCATTGAGGGAGAGGAGAAGGGGGATGTTGAGATTTGAGAAAAGTGAGCTATGAACCCTAAATAGGCCGCATCACAAACTGCAGAGAGCCCAAGAGCATGTCACTTAAATTCCAAGTCTAGTCAATTAGTGCCATCACACCTTGTCATACAGGTGCAATAAACACCCACAGACCACAATAACACCATATGATTTTTTTTACTAATTTGATAGTTGGTGCTGGGTATATAAAGCTTAAAATATATGTTTATATCAAATATCCAATAAACTATGGTTTATTTTAATTTTAGTGCATGGTTAATGATCAATGTGATTATGTAAATTACAATAAGTTCACATTGCATCTTTGTATAAGATAGATAAGGTTAAGTATAGGTTGAACAATTCAAATAATTGATTTTGAGGTACGATTCCCTTAGTTAATATGATACAAATTTTCCTCACTCTCATACTAAACATTGTTTATGGGTTTGATGTCATATTTTGTAAGTCTTCTTCAACTAAATGTTATATGTATAATGTATCTATTTTCTCTCTAAGGAGACATGTGCAATGCGATAATTTTTGACCCCAGTGGAAATGTAGTATCAACCTCTTCTTATGGCCTAGGGAATAGCATGAATAATCAAGTGGAACACTATGTTCTATACTCGGTATTGGAACAACAAGTTGTTATTGGAATTCAATTGCTAGTGGTAATTGGATATTCTCTTCTAATCATCTCCCAAATTAGGAATCGACAGAAAATTGCAGATCAAAAAGCCGCAAGACTTCATAAACATATTATTGCTCTTCTCCTTCATATACCAAACATTTAGTTCTACCATGTTCGATGAGAGCATAATGCTACAATGGATAAATTAGTAAATTAGGGTTTGCATATACCTCAAGGGGGTATTGAAAAAAAGGGGGTCAAATTCTATCATCTTGGCTCCCTTAGTGGTGTTTTATGCAAATCTTAACCTTCCCTCTTATCAAGAAATAGTCTTGTCATGCATTAAGTGCTACAATTGACGACATGATGGTTTAATGCTTACATTATTACAACTGACCATGTGGAGGTACTATTATCACAATTCTTGTAGCAACTCGAACGACTGATCCTATTCAGGATGACAAAGAATGATCGTTGACAAGATTTTTATTGCCTTTTAATTACTTAGAAAAAAACTAAGAAGTGTGCATTAATTGTCAACCCGTGGTTCATTGAGAACTTGTGAGTTATCGTGCATGATATGTGCAAACCATAATCTCCTCTTACATTGGTTTATCTACTTGAAGTTGTATTTTAATAACCTTATTTACAAACATTGGTATGAATAGTGTACATAGTCTTGGTAAGGAACTAGCCGACTAACAACTATTGAAACTAAATTGCAAAGAAAATAAATCACAC
Source organism: Pseudotsuga menziesii (assembly GCA_001517045.1). NCBI lineage: Eukaryota > Viridiplantae > Streptophyta > Pinopsida > Pinales > Pinaceae > Pseudotsuga > Pseudotsuga menziesii. The sequence continues at coordinate 624,165 of LPNX010186930.1, forward strand.
TATGGGAAAGTAAACGCTAAAACTAATTCACACTCTGCTGAAAAGTAAATACTAAAGCTAATTTACACTATGCGGGAAAAGTAAATTCTAAAACTACATTCACACTATGCAGGAAAGTAAATTCTAAACTAAATTCACACTCTATAGAAAAGTAAATTCTAGAACTATGTCACACTTGACATAAAGGGAAATTGTAGAAATAAAATCTAAAATTTATCCTTGCCAAATACAAGTTGTTGACTATAATCCAAATAAGTGAATATGGTCACCACATCAAGTTCAGTGATTGTAAAATAAACATTTAAAGCTCTATCTATGCATTGAAATCAAACTGCAGAAATAAACATCACACATCATAATAAATGAAAACTAAGTAATGAAGTACAACTACATCAACACAAAGTAAATAAAATCATATCGCAAAAGAAACTATAATCTATATTGAAGCAATGAAAATATAGTTTTATTCCATCATTATTTGGACTAATTCTCTAAGAGTGCTCCCATAGAATGGAGAAGGAGCTCTTTTTTATACACGTGTTCTCCATAACAAACAATAAATGAGGATCCAAAATATCCTCAACAATTTCCTAAAATTTGGATCTCGAAAACTAATTTAAAACTAGTTCCAAGATCTTTGTTAACTATATGTTATCTAGAATACCTTTGAAGTCAAATTCGAATATAGGGAGATAGGGTATAATAAAATAGTAAAAACTAATCCGAAATGTCTCCTAACAACTTTTGACTTCTTAGGTCCATCATATCCACCTCCATTCACCAACTTTAATTCAACATCACCATTTGAGACATATAAGAATAATAAAAATAATGGATCTATAAAACTCAATTACTCCTAATGAATAATTTTCTCCAAAGTTGGTGGTTGAAGGTAAATTTGAATTATTGACTTTCTGTAGCTTCTGTAGGAGTTTTTACAAATGGTAGTTTTTGTAGAGGTTCCACAGCTGCCTGTAGAGTTTTCACAGCTGCCTATATAGTTTCTACAACTGCTACAGACCTCCCTCAAATATCTTGTAGTTGCTTCCAAGAGACGATTTAATATTCAAGCAAATACATATTTCACTAATTCCCTGAATATTAGTAAAAAATCAAATGGAATACTAAGACATGTAATGGAAAAACATATCAAGCATTAAAATCCATATATGAGCATTAGAAGGGATTAGTGCATGAATATGGATAAGCAAAATGGATTACAGATAAAGTGAAATGATGATAAAAATATGCTAAATCCAAGTCCCATTATACTCCCCCAAACTGAAAATGTTGCATGTCCTCATGCAACCCTATGCCAACCAAGCTAAATGATGTTCCTTTTTATGCATGAATCAAAATGCATCATCAACAAGCCACCACTAATGTACTTGATGATTAAGAGGCGTGAAATCTAATCCTAAACAATTCTCCATGTCAACATAACATTTTCAAGGAAAAAATGCAAGAAAATCAGGTTCTGCAACTAATGGACTAATAATCTGCAACTTAAAAAAATGTGATTTATCCATAAATACAAATTGAGTTTTCACCGAACTTTACAGGGATGTTAGGAATGCAATTATGCTTCTCTCAACAAAAAATTGGAAAAACCCACATCACGGTTTTAGAGAAAATAAGAAAATGGTTGTAGGTGACTATGTTTGCTTTCTCAAAAACCGTACATTGGATTGAGATGAAACTTGTTGGATTTGTTCTTCTTACCATAATGCTTATTTCCACCAATTTTCATGGATACTAAGTTCATAGTTTTCATGAAAATGAGAAAATGATTGTAGGTGGTTGTGCTCAATTTATTAAAAACCATGCATTGGATTGAGTTGAAACTTGATGGATTTGTTCTTTTCACCACAATTCTTATCTCCACCAATTTTCATGGATACCCAGTTCACTATTTGGAAGATATCTGCAAGTCAATTTCTGCACTTTTGTAGAAAAAACCATGGCTAAAAGAAAGGAAACATGAATTAGTCATCATGAAGTTTTATGTTCTCGACAGCCTGATCTCATTCATCCACTCATTTATCATCTTGTGGACTAAATGAATCAACCACATGAAGACTATTTATGATATTTTTTGAAATAAGTTTTGACAACAAATTTCTCATCCATTGAAGCACAACTGTTGCTACATTAAAACTGGGCATTAATACTTGTTGCACCATCCTTTTAATAATGATTGTCTTCCATTGGCTGCCATACAAATATCTTAATATTTTATTTCTAACACATCATCCTTCCCCCCAAACTGAATATTTACCTGTCCTTAGGTAAAAGAATAAATTCACAGGATGGCGTTAATCAATTTCAAACCCGAACTCTTGCACATACATGACCAATTTGAAAATTTGTACTAAAATTAATTGTATAAGACCTGTTTCCGCCTTTCACACACCTGGGGGGGGGGACGTGGCAGAAATA
>LPNX010186930.1:626979-647650 GCA_001517045.1 Pseudotsuga menziesii
ATATGTGGGTTGAATGGAGTCTCTGAGACTGTTGTTCATAATGCACCTGAAGGTGTAATAGAGATCGGCACTTCAAGGTCACTTTTCAGGAGTTCCCGCTTCCTTTGGGTATTTTGCCATCTCTTACGGTTTGATCGAGGCGTTGGATTTTCGCTTGATGGTGGTTGATTGGGGAAGGTGAAGACTAATTAAACTAGTCACTCATGTTTATTTTGATGCAGCTTGACTGATCAAATGAACCACAGCCAAATGCAGAGCATACACACCGAAGTCTTGTCAATTTTAGTGAGTTTTAAAGGGTGTGTTTTCTTAGAAAGAAAAATCCTCCAGGAACCTCTTTCGGTCCAAGTGGACCGTAATTAGGGAATCAAGGAGGGGGTTGATTTTAGAACAAATACTTACAACAAATCAAAGATAAGCAGAAAACAAAAACAAATCACAAGTTTTCTAATTATTCCTACCACGCATCTCTTTCCCCTTGCGGGTCAATCGAGAAGTCGTGGGGTAAGTATTCAAGTTACTTTGATACTGAAATATGGAATAGATGATAATGTAATCAAATCATGTTATTTTTCATGAATGAAACTAATCTAAAGTGAAAATAAGTAAGACAATGCGAAAAATGACAAAAAGGCGCGAATCCCCCCAGGGGGGATGGGGAATGGGCTCGAAAGAGCCTATTCGGAGATTTTTTTTTTTATTTGCTGTTACAATATCAGTAAAATTATCTGAATCCTCTTGTTTCTTATACAGGATGAAACCAATGCTTTACAAATTTCCCAAAATTTTAAAATCATGGTAAAAAGGGAGACCTCTGGGGGGATTTGAACGATCCCAAAGCCACTTTCGAGCCGCAGCTTCTCCTGTTTCTGTTATGCCTGCTAAAATATAGCGAAAATGTTAGAATGAAATATGCCCAAAATAACTTTGAAAGTACCTTTGGGTCAGCCTACTGTAAACCAAACAAAACTAAGTTAAAACTAGCTAAAACGGTGAAAAAGGAACCAAGGAAAGCAAGCTTCCCTTGGGATATTGGATTGCTGTTTGGGAAGCCAATGAAATATGCACTGATTGATAGATTTAATATTTTTAAAACAGAAACAAAAATCTAAAGCATGGAACCTACAGTTTCTCTTTAAATTGCCATGCAAAACGGACGATTTCCCTAAACTAGATCTAGAATGCTTTATGAAACTTTTTTAGGAATGAGATCTAGTCTATGAGCCTTGAAACAATGGATCTATGTAATTTTTAATTTAATATAACAGATCCAAATGATATCAAATCTTTTGAACACAGTAACCAGGTAAGAAAATTGATTTTTTGAAGGAGGAAGAGAGAGAAAGAGTGCTGGAAGCCTAGGAATGTTGGGCTTTAGAGTATGCTTTGGTGGAACATCGAGGGAATATGTCCTCTAGAAGATATTGAAGATGAGGAAGATGCAAACCAGATCAACCCCTTCTATAAGTGAGATCACTTGCAACTTAGAAATCCTTGCACAAACAGATGGTTAAAACATAGGTGTTGCTGGAAAAGATAATTGGAAAGCATGAAATTAAACTTAAAATACATGTAACTCCAGTAGATCTGAAACAAGCAAATAGTAAGAGCATAAATCAAACTAGAATAAACTCTTACCCTAACAGGAGGGAGCTCTCTCCTTCAAGGCCAACAATTAACCAGCAAAAGCAAAGATAAATAACGCAGATTATACCTCATAAGCATTTGACAATCACCATCCACACATGAAGAGCATTACACCATATATATTGCCTCCAAAGCTTCTTTATTCCAGAATAGTAAACAATAAAAATAGTACAATAGCAACAGCACCTCAATCCCAGTTCTAACTAGCTTGGAAGAGGTAATTTGTGCTTTATTTATAGCAAAAACAGGAGATCTAGCCTAGGGGGGGCGCAAAGCCCAAGGAGAGAGAGACTGCAGCTGCATGTGGAGTGAATCTGGGCCTGATCTGAGTCTATTTGAGTATGATATGAGTCTCGCTGAGTGCAACTGTCAATCAGAGAGCTGATCTGACTAACACCTCAACCTGTTGACTGAAGCATCCACCAAAACTCATCCAGATGAGCCCACACGTGTGGAGGAGAGAGAGAGGGAAAAATTCCCAAGATTGCATGTTTTGGTGCACTCCCAAATCAGCCAAGATCACCTCCTTCAGTCAAGGAATTGTCAGATACAGTCAATCCCAAGCCGATGAGACTGATTTCAGTCAAATTGGAGCAAATCCCAATGATTTAGGATTTGGTGTTTTCTCCAATATTTAATTAATTCATAAATTAAATAATCAATATTTGATTTTTAGGGATTTTTGACTTGAGTGATGGACAAATCACTCAAAACTTAGAAAAAGTTGGTCTATGGGTTTACATCGTACTCTTAGCTTGAAAATAAGCACCCCCATGACTGAAACTGATTATTGAGCCCACTTTTATTACAAAATAAAATTTTCCAATTAGACTATTAAAAAATAGCCTAAGTTTTGTGGAAAAATTTAAAATTTAAAAAACTTAAAAAATTAAAAAAATTAAAAAAATTAAAAAAATTAAAAAAATTAAAAACCTAGGGGGACTTAGACATGTTTATATGACTCGACAATAATGCCTAGCATGTTTATACATTGACACATAGACTCTAATCACCTCAATAGGCCTAAATTCCAAGCCAAACACCCCGACTTTGGAGGTATTGAGTGAAAAAATCAGAAATTATCAGTCATTTGTTCAACAACCAATAATAACCAAGGGGAAAAACACCCTGGGCTGATAGGATTGGAAAATAAAGTCTAAGAGACCGAGTCTTTTACAAACACTATCATGCTAGAAAATTTTATTACAACTCCCATATGGGGTACGAACATGTGATATAGTATAACAAGCACTTCTCAGAAGCACTTCCGAAGGTCTTCTGAAGTTCGAACAAGTCATCTTGGTCTGGTTCACCAGGCTCACTTGATAAAAAACCACTAAGTACAACTTAGTTGGTAACAAGACCAAGTGGCATGAAGAGATGACCATTTAAGGTATTTTGTACTCATAAAAATATGAGCACATGGGTAGTATATCTTTGTTTCCACCATTGTCTTAATATTTCTGCATAATGATGCCATACCACATGCCTGAATGCTGCCACATATGTGCTGCGAATTTTTGTTTTTGCAGCTACTACATGTATGTTGAGTGGGGAGTTGCCAAGAGAATATGAATTTCTTTCGTATTCTTGTATGTGTTATAATTCTAAGGCCTTGGTGGTAGCAAGACTCCTATAAACAAGCTAAGGATCTAGGCACACAACTAACCTCACAGAGAATTGCAGAGAATTAACATAAGGAGAGAAGAATAATAATCATGAACACACATTAGGAATGATGATTAATTCATGAATGATTGATATTATTACATAGGTAATACATACTAGCTCATAAAGCAGGCTTACTAAATATGCGAAACCCCCATAGGTGAATAAAGTAGTTTCCTAATTAGACCAAGAGCTCACGAATTAGCTAAGGCATGAGTGAGTGATGATGTGTAAAGGAAAATATTGATAATCATGGAATATGGAGAGAAAATCATGGAGGATGAGCTGGTCACAAAAGATAACAGTTTCCCAGTTGACTAGCTTTACCTTATCCACTGAAAAACATGAATAAAGTAGTCTAAAGGTAGAATCTGCATGAAGGCACAGTTGTTAATTCTGGTAGTCAATAAAGTTGGCAAGATCAATCAGAAGCAGGATAAAAGAGCTCCTAGGGTATATATGACAAGTGTTGACCATGTGGTACAAGTGGATACAAACTATCTAGGCTAGTGGGTAGGAAATTAATCAAATAATGATTAAATATTTTATCTTAAGTATTAAGTGGGTTTATTATATCCCAACACCCCCCTTAAGTTTGAATTTATGATGATATCTCTGAAATAATAAAAAATATATATGCATATAGGGACAAAAAACAAGGCTATGGTCACCCTTTTACAATTTATCTTGTCCAAAGAACCGAGGAAAGAGACAAAACCACATGGGAAAATCCTCCCTTAAGAAAGGACATGAAAGGCAAACCAAAAAATGTTGAACTACTAGTGCTGGTGCTGATTCAAACTAAATGCTAATGTCTGGAGTAATCTTCTTATTGGGAAGAAGATGAATATGCTCACCCGGATAAAAAAACATAAACAGCCGCAGGATGGAAACTGAGACCATGTAGAACAACTGAGATCCAATGATGTGTAAGCAGGACTAAAAGTTCTTGAGATTTGTAATGAGATCCAAGATGATGTGATAACTTGAACTTTGAACCAGTAGAGATTAAATCAGCTCCAAATAGGTGAAATAAGTGTCCAAGTGAATGCATAAGATCTCCAACTTCATTGCTACTGTTGGGCACCATTTTTACCTATTTTTGTCATCTAAATACCTTCCAGTTTCCTCCATAAACCTTCATACTGATCCATAAAACCTTAATTTCATTCACAAAACTTTGGTCAAAGGAATAAATGTTGTTGCTTCTTAACAAATTGAATTATGAGATTTTTAAGGCATTTAAATTAAGGTTTTATTTAAAATTATAGGATGTGCTAACTTCCCATAATTTCTCCTAGGTTGGATACTTGCAGGCTAGCTAGGCATAAACTGAGAGATGGGAGAAAGATCCTCAATGTCCAAGGATGGATAAACTTCCAACGAATAGATGATATGGTTCTCACAGGCGTCGAGTCAATGCCAATCAAAGATGACCACATGTGCTACCACTTAGCATAAAAGCAGGACAGTTTCGCTTTTGTCTATTTTGATGGATCTGATGGAGGATCTCGAGGGTTGCATGTCATTATTAGTCTTCCATATTTGTAGCATTTCTAGTTTTTTAAAAGATTGTATAAGTATTTGATTTTACATATGAAAAAGACCCTGCTGGATTATAAGCAGATCGTTCTGGAATCAAGACTGTGGATTTGATTACTGTGTATGCTCAATTCAATATGGTGAATACAATTGAAGTTTAGAGCTCTATGATTTTCTCTATGTGTGTGTTAACGAGGCATTGGAGGGCCCCCTTTTCCAAGTCTGCAACCCCTTTTTTATATCGTTGCCAGTGGTATGTTTTGTTTCCTGTAGAATTCAATTTCTTCACTTTAACTACTTATACATTGCAGAACAAGTTGGGTTGTTTGAACAAGGTTAGAAACTCTATTATTTAATCATTCACATGTTGTAGGAATGGTTCAGACTGCTTATTCAATATCAAATTGTTGTACATTTCTTATTCAATGATGAATTATTGAGAACAGTTATACATTGTGAATGTCTTCCTGTAAGGGAAATTAATGTTTGACTGCTTTCAAAATTGAGATAATAGGCAGAGTATCGTGATCTATATTTTAGGGTTAGGTTTAATTTGCTTTTATTTTATTTTATCTCAGAACATTTCACATATGAATTGCTGTTTAACTCAGAGATCAAATGAAGTTACTTCTGTAAAGGAGTTTTTGTATTTCAAGTCACAACATTCTAGCTTTCAATAGGTTTGTTTCATAGGTAAACTAGATTTCCAGTTAGGTCTAGCTTCGAGTCTCTATATTTGGGATATGCCTCTAAGTCTACAAACTCTGGATTGACATAAACTCAAGGTCTAATCTACACTAGTGGATTGGAGCCCAACATTTGGCGCTGTTGCTGGGGAGGCATTTTAGAAGCAGACTTAAGAACTTTAGTTCTCTGAAGAAAAAAAACACATAGTAGATTTTAGTTTTATGTCAAGACAAAGAGACGAGAAAGGAAGATTTATCAAAAACCCCCCAAAAATAGAAGTAACAGGAACTTCTTTATCTGATAAAAAAGGATTCATTTCAACTGTTGATATTTTTAAAATGGCTGAGGGAGAAACATCAAAAGGGCCAACTGCAGAACAGAGAAGGGAGTATGAGAGAAGGTTAGAAATGGAAAATAAACTAAGACAAGAGAGAAGGGAAGAAGAGAGGAGACATGATAGGGAAGAAGAGAGGAGACATGAGAGGGATGAAAGAACAGAAGAAGATCAGGAAGCCACCTTTAAATTCCCCATCTTGGACACTAGCATCATCCTAGGGGAAGAGGTAAAGATGAAGAATATTCCACCATCTGTCCTACCAAATTTCTATGGTATGACTTTTGAAGATCCAGATTCTTTCCTATTCGAGTTTGATATCTTGTGTCGAACTTATGGATATACTGATTACACTCACAAATTTTTTATTTTCCCTGCTACTCTTAAAGCAACTGCCTTGAAATGGTTCATGGGATTAGGAGAGCATTCTATAACTAGCTGGGATGAGATGAGGAAATTTTTTCTTAGAAAATATCAGGCATATTGTAGATCAAAGGATTTAAAAGATGACATTTTCAAAATGTTTCAACAGGAAGATGAAAGATTGGAAGAGTCTCTAGAAAGATTCTCATACAACCTGCAGAAATCCAAATACAATTCTTTGACACCTGAGATCATTCGGACAATATTTTTAAAAGGAATAAGAGAAGAATATCTGGATATTTTGAATGTTGTGGGCAAAGGTGACATCTCCTACTTACCCTTTGATGAGATACAAGACTTATGTCAGAAGTATTCAAGAGGAAAGGCTAGAAATGGGAGAAGGGATGTAACTTTCAAAGTAACTAAATCTGAAACCAGTGGCATATCCAGAGCTGAGCTTGGGAATCTGTTAGAAGATTTTAAGACTGATCTATTGAGTACCTTAAGCACCCAGGTCGAAACATCAAAGACCAAGAAAAGACAAGAACAACAAGATCAACAAGATCAAGCCCTGTCTATTTTCTACCCTAAATGTAGAAAGAAACACCCATTAAAAGAATGTCCTTTAAATATTGTTCAAATTTGTGGCTTATGTACTTCAAATCACAAAACTGATGATTGCCCCAGATTGAAAGAATTGCAGGCAGCTTGAATGGAGGAGAATCAAAGCATGGAGTCTCTCTATTTTATGGGACAACGAAGACCTTGGCAGCCATGATCTTCAGGTATGTCTCAAGATCCTATGCAACAGTTTCATTCAAATAATCAAACTCCTGTTTAGAATTCATGGAGTGCACCCATGCCCTGGAAAACTTGGTCTCCTCAATTAGCCCAATCTACTCCAAATTGGAGAGGGTATACTCATGGTAACCAGAGATATCAACAGGCCTATTTACAGCCCTATCAACAACCTTTTGCATATCCCCAAAACCAGCAGAATCAAGCCCCATTTTTCCAACAACCTAATCTTGCTCCTCAACTAGGCCAACAACCTCAACGGCTTCAATTGCCATCCAATTAGCCTCCACCTCGGCCAACACAATTGCCAGCCCAACCAATCCCAAATCCAAATAATTAAATGGATAAACCCATGTATAATGTTGATGATGGAATGGCACTTCCCTACTCAATCCTCCCACTTCAAAATATCAACTTAAGATCTAGAAAAACTTTACAAAATGAATCTCTTGTTATTTTAGAAGAACAAGCAGAAAATCAGAAAACTCCAAAAAAATTAAATATAGAAAATTCACAGTCAGAAAATCACAGTAAAAATGGGAAATCATTAGTACCTTATATACCTCCCTTTCCAGAAAGGTTGGTCAAAGAAAAATTTCAATCTCCGTACCTGATTTTGATGTTTTGAATGAGTTAACCAATGTATGTGTCAAGATTCCCCTACTGCAGGCTATAAAGGATATTCCAATCTATACTAAAGCAGTTAGGGAATTATGTCTTAATAAAAGAAGAAAGGATCCATAAAAAATTCATGTGGTAGGAAATTTAGCAAGATTAATGTCTAACACTGTTTTTATTGAAAAGTATGTAGATCCTAGAATCCCAATGGTCACAATTACTGTTAACAATTTTTCAATTCCAAAAACATTGATTGATCTAGGTGCTGCCATTAATGTCATGACACTAGAGACAATGGAATACCTTCACTTGAAAAATCTCAGACCAACCACTACAGTTTTGGAATTAGCTGACAGGTCTAAAATCACACCTGAAGGGATCTTAGAAGATATCATTGTTTCTTTAGACTTGTTGGAGCAGGGTCCCGCAGCTACAGAAGAAGCTGCTAGTTTAGCGAATAAACAGTTTTGGCAGAGAGGAGATAAGATAGAGCTACGACGCCGTAGCACGTTTCTAGCTATAGAGCAGAGCCGGAAACCATGATGTAGAAGACAGAGAAGTCAAGGAAGACGACGGTGCCTGAGCGACCGAGAAGAGAGAGCTCACCCACTGCATTGAAGGCAGCGGCGGAAGACAGGAGGGCTCAGCTACCCTCATAAAGAAAAAGGAGCAACGAGGCTGAGGTATTGAAGACGAAGGGCAGAAACAAGGAAGCGGTGCATAGTACCCATGATCAGCGCCGGGAAGCATGGAAGACCGCAGAGAGCTGTGGTGTGACGGATAGCGGCTACCTCAAAGTACAGATACGCCGACTGTCACTAGTTAGGGTTTTGGGTTACTGTTGGGATAGGCCCACAGTGTTGTAACGGCGAGACCTTCGGGCCGCCTATAAAGGGAATATTTTGTATTGTAAAAGGGTTGGTTAGATAAGGAAGGTATTGTAGACAGTAGAGACAGTAAGTTATTAGACTATATAGACTGTTGTAGAAGCCAAGCTCTGGTTCTGTTATTAGCTGTAGTTATCTTACTCTAACCAGTAGCTGGCTCATTGAGCATGCATGTAATGATCTGCAGGGATCGACAGAGAGGGAAGAGTATATTGTAAGAGGTGCAATATAGAGAGAAAGAAGAGATCTAAGAGAGAAGGGCTCCAGGCTGTGTGTGGAGTTACCCAGAAGATCTCAAGCTACATATGCGGTGCAGCAGAACTGTGTTTACCTTCCCCTGAGCTATAATAGAAACACAGTTCTGTGGACGTAACTTCCATCCTGGAGGTGAACCACGTTAAAATAAAGTGTTATGCAATTGCTCATGTGTTGTGTTTATTTGTTGCATCTGTTAGTTATTATATGAATCTTGCTTACAGTTAATGTGTGTATGCGTTACTCAGTTTGCAGCACTATAGAAGATAATTGCAAGTTGAGATCCTTAAGTACCTTGTATAAGAGTTGGTTCATGTTTCATTTCTTATAGTTAAGAGTCGCAGAGTAAATAGCTTTGTGCGTTGAGTCCTGTAAGTCGAAAATGAGTAGCACTAAGTACACTGAGCCGCAGCGGTAGGATATCGCAAGAAGGAGATATCACACTAGCAGAGGAGCTGTGGTGCGCTGCGGTTGAGAATCAGCGTAGGAAGGAGTTACGCATTGCCCGGAGGCGCGACGATGCGCTAAGGGTTAGAATCATTGTGAATAAGAGAAAGTTGCGCATCGCAGAGAGGGAGAGATCTCGCAGGCTAGAAGAGCTACGAGACACACAGGCTGCCATAGAACCTGGTCGAAGACACTTGAGTCTTTCTGCCAACCCATTAGAATCACTTCGGGTGAGACTTTAGGCTGTTCCACGGTCTGTTGTCGAAAGGGCCAGTGAGCTAGGGGTGTTGTTGGTTAAATATAGTAAACCTGGGTCTGCCCATGCAAGCCAACAAATGGTTCCGTTGCCAGTTTTGAACAAACTGAGCATTGATGTTTTGGTGGCGGCCTACGAGAGACGAACTCAACGAGTGGGTTTGGTCTAACCAGAGAGAGTTTTCCGAATGAGACAACACGAGTCCTAGACTGAGTACAGAGGACTGGTTACAAAAACATATCGTTACAGACCTCCATGCGATATTTTTTGCGACCTTTGGAAACGAGCTTTATGACTAGTTATCAAAGTTGATTGATACAAGCATATTCAAGAAGAAAAGAAACATTGTCTGGACACCGAAGCTGATCCAGACCATGAAGAACCTGGATAACCCTATTACGAGGGCAGTAGACTTCTAGCTTGCGAGTGTGCTAGAAGGCTTCGTCACAGAGTTTGTAGTTGACCAGAGGAAAAGCTTCAGCGAGGCTGAGCGTTACTTCTTCAAAGGATATTGTGGTAAGTACCTAAGATCTTTAAACTTGTCCATTAAGATGCTATTACATGAAAAAGGAACAATGGATCTAGTTTCAGATGAATAAGTAAAGATAGTAATGTCACAAGAGTTTGAAAGTGATTTTGATGACATTGGACGAACACGTAGTGGAAAGAAATATAAAGTAGATTTCAGATCTCCAATATTTGAAGATAGTTCAGATAGTACTAGACAACAGAGTCATAGTACCATAGAAGGAACAGAGGGGGGCATCCCTTACCACCCTTACACCCCACAGAAACAGACCGGGACTCAGAAAAATCCCATAGGAACTCCATCCAGTAGCTCGCAGACAGTACCTACCACTGCTACATCACCTCCACCTACACTGTCGAGTCGTAGTAACCCAATAAATCAACATCCACCACGTAGAAACAGAATGGGGGATGATATGAAGCTACCTATCTTTAAGGGAATAGGGGCAGAGGACCCAGAGCAGCATTGGTTTCTATGTGAAGCCATGTGGACCATTAAAGCAATCAATGACGACAATATTAAACTTGTACAATTGGTCACCACACTAAGAGATCGAGCCTTAACATGGTATATAAAGTATACCACAGTACCCAAAACACTTGCCCAGGTCAAGGCAGCCATGATTAAAGAGTTTAAGAAACCTAGGTCTGAGTCACAATGCATTATAGAGCTCAAAGACATCAAGTAGTTACCTACAGAGTCGGTGTGGGACTTTGACCAGAAATTCAAAGCCCTTATAAACCAAGTCAGCTTTGAGTTTGTGCCGGAGCAGCATAAATAGTGGTTTATTACTGCGCTGCTCCCTCACATTAGACTGCCGTTAATGCAGCAGAAACTCTAGATGCAGGATGACGCATTGGAGATGGCGATGAAACTAGAGGCTTCACCTCTAGCTAAAACCAGTACAGGCATGGCAACTTTACAAAACCAGTTGGTTAATCTCACGTTACAGTTGCATGAGCTTAAGAAAGGGAAAGAAGTTGCGCAAGACATATGGTGCGTAAAATGTAAAGCACAAGGCCATAGTAAAGACAATTGTTCGGTCTTTGTAGAATATATAGCAACGGGGGCTCCAAACCCCTTACCACAGACCCACGGGCCGTGGTGTGAAATATGCAAAATGCGAGGACATCTACCTCACCATTGCCCTCTACTTCAGAAGTACGTACAGACACCGAAAAACTTATACTGTGTCTTCTGCAAGTCTGTAGGCCATGACGAACATGATTGCCGAGCTTATGATCTCATGGTCAGGAGCAAGCAAGACATGTATAGAGTCCAATCAGAAACATAGGGTCCAGCAGCAGGACCACAGCATGATTCGGCTTATGGTGGCCGCGGAGGAGGATTCAGAGGACGAGGACGTGGAGGAGGTTTTGGCCGTGGAGAAGGTTTTGGCTGAGGAGAAGGCTTTGGCTGTGGTCGCGGACTAGTTACTTGCTACAACTATGGAGTTGTAGGACACTATGCTAGGGACTGTCAGAGCCCCACTACCACTTGTAACTACTGTAAATCTTATGATCATACTATAGAGGAGTGTCCTACCTTGATAGCTAAGATCAGAGAACCTAAACCAGCAGCACATCAGAACATCCAGCTTATCGCGGCTGAGCAGGAAGAGCCAGAACCAAGAGTCAATATTGTGACTTGCAGCGGTGTTTCCACCAGTGGGAAATCGCTGGATAATGAAAAGAACACAGATCAGGAGTGGGTGCGTAGAGCTCCTAACAAAGAAACACCACTTGACCTGCAGAAGAATAAACAGGCATTTCAGGAAGCTAAAACTTTCTTTGATGACCCTATGCAATCAGGATCACAGGTACCGCCATCTAGGGGCGTACCGTAGCAAACACCTTGTGGCATTAGCCCTGTACAGATATCACAGGCTACCACATCGGGTCGATGCGATGAGGACGAGATGACAGGAAGTGTACATTCCTTCCTGCTGAGTTGTTTAAAACTCGTGAGAAATGAGCAAGCTATTACAGAACTTCAGCGCATCATAGATCAGTACCAGCCATCTTCTTCCGTGAGCAGTACACAGCGTGCTGTTCATAATATTATGGGACATACAAGAACAGGAAGAGAGATGCGACTCACTGCGCAAGTTGGAGAATTTGAAATGGATGAGGTGATCCTAGATTTGGGATCAGATGTAAATGTTCTGACTAAGCAAACATGGGAACAGATGGGTAACCCTAAGTTAGTCAGATCGCCTATCCATCTAAGATTAGCTAATCAGTAGCGTGTATCACCCCTGGGTCGGTTACCGCAGGTGCCAGTTGACATTGACAGAGTTCGCAGCTTTGCGGACTTTGAAGTAATAGAAATCATTGGTGATAGTAGACCCTATCCAGCATTGCTAGGAATTGATTGGGCGATCGGTAACATGGCCGTTATCGACCTAAAGAGAAGACAAATGACCTTTGAGGACACGCAGATCTGGGTCATCACACCGTTGGATCCTCTTCAGGGTCCTAGATATATTGAACCTATCCGAGCAGAGGAGGAGGCACATAACATGGAGAGTCTCTATCAGATGACCGCGAACCAGAGCGACTACATCAATCCAACCATAGAAGGGAATATTAGTTGGAAATGTGATAGCTCATGCACATCAGATTCAGATGTTGGTCTAGAGAACTGGCAGAACAGACTTCACGAAGTCTCAGTGCGCAGATGCGCGTACTTGTCTAAGTCACTGTGATGGATTGGCGCAGAGATCAATGAGATTCCATCGTTTCATGGTCTAACAGATATCTAGGAATTTCTCAAGCAGTTTGACCAACAGATTCCTCACGAGCAGAGGATCGCCGCTATGGACCTTGCAGTACGAGCCACACCTGCAAGATGGTGGTATACACATAAAGAGAACATCGCATCATGGGATGACCTTAAGAGACTGATGGCGATCAGATTTTCTGGTAACAGAGAGTATGTCCAGCAGAAGTACATAGGAGAGAGTGACCCCAGGTCACATATTTAGACATGTGAACAGAGCTGGTTGGAAATTCCCGAGGATGAATGGGTTCACCGATTCATTCACACTTTGGACACAGTTCCATGGAACTGGTACACAGAGACTGAACTGCGCAAGGGAACAACTAGATGGCCACTTATGATAGACAGCTTTCTACTCACCTTCGCTTTTGAATCTGAGTATCCAAGTGTTGATCAGGCCCTACAAGTAATAAAGAGTAAGATATTTGAGGATTGTACCATATCAGTGTCAGCTCAACCTGAGTGGGCTATCCAGCTAAAAGAGGCGTTAGAGTGTTATAATTTTGCATCAGAACCAGAGGAGGAGGATGAGGATCCTCGCAACACCAACATTCCAGAGTCAGAAGGGACTCGCGATGTTGAGGGACCACAGTTAGAAATTCCAGCAATCACAGAGCCCATCAAGATTAAAAAGATCAATATCAGCACAGACACAGAACCAAAGTTTGCCTCTATTGGAGACTATTGGAACGATGAAACAGTTGGACAGATTTCCGACTTGTTACATGACTATCAGGACCTATTTCCCAACAAGTTCACAGAGATGAAGGGAATAGTTGGAGACCTAGGAGTCATGAGGATACCATTGAAGGAGGATGCTAGACGAGTCAAGCAGTGTCCATATAGATTAAATCTGCGCTACAAATAAAAAGTTAAGGATGAAATCGATAAGATGCTAGCAGCAGGCATCATTGAGCCCGTAGAAGAAAGTGAATGGGTTAGTCCCATGGTCTTACAAGAAAAGAAAACCAAGGGAGACATCAGGATCTGTGTCGATTTGCGCAAGATCAACGATGCATCGCTTCACAATCCATTTCCGACACCGTTCACTGATGAGGTGTTAGAAAACGTGGGAGGACAAGAGGTCTACTCCTTCACTGATGGATTTTCAAGCTATCATCAGATCAGAATCCATCCAGAAGATCGATCTAAGACCACCTTTGCAACAGAATGGGGATCATTCCAGTATACGGTAATGCCCTTTGGTCTTAAGAATGCACCAGCTATATTTTTTAGAGTAGTAGTTGCTGTATTTAAAGAATACATCCATAAGTTTCTAGAAGTATATTTTGATGATTGGACTGTATTTGGACTAATTGACAAGCACATAGGAGATTTAAGACTAATGTTAGAGAAATGTAGGCAGTACCAGATTTCTCTAAACTTGAAGAAATGTATATTTTGTGCACCATTTGGTATTTTGTTGGGTCACATTGTTTGCTGACAAGGCTTGATGGTAGATTCCACAAAGATTGCCATCATTGTAAATCTTCCAGCACCCAACTCAGTCAAGCAACTGAGGACAATACTTGGTCACACTGGGTACTACAGAAAGTTCATCAAAGGCTACGCAAAGATTACAGCACCAATGGAGAAATTGCTAAAGAAAGATGTAAAATTCCTATGGAATGAGGAATGTCAGCAGAGTCTAGACACACTTAAGGAGAAGATGGTTACAGCACCCATCCTAGTATTTCCAGACTGGACTAAGCCATTTCATGTACATGTGGATGCATCTGGCATCGCAGTAGGGGTTGTTCTAACGCAACCAGGAGAAGGGGATATTGATCATCCTATCGCATACTCCAGTAGAAAGCTATCGACAGAAGAAAAGAATTACACCACGACAGAAAGAGAAGGCTTGGCTATGGTGTATGCGCTGTAGAAGTTCAGGCACTACCTATTGGGTGCCTCGTTCAAGATGTTTACTGACCATTCCGCATTGAAGTATCTGGTCAATAAACCAGTGTTAGGGGGGAGAATCTGCATATGGTTACTTCTCTTTCAGGAGTATGATTTTGAAATCATTGTGAAACCAGGATGATTGAACACCGGACCTGATCATCTCTCGTGGATAGACTCAGGAGAAGAGCCAAGTAACCTAGAGGACAATTTTCCAGATGCGCAGTTGTTTTCTATCCAGACTCCGCAGACGACTATTATGTTGATATCATTTATTTTCTCACTACAATATTGGCACCTGATGAGTTTACTAAGCAGCAAAAGAAGCGGTTGGTTGTTAAAGCAGCAAACTTCACCCTGATCGTAGGACAGTTATACAAGTTAGGTCCAGATGAAGTCCTGCACAGATGTGTGATGCCGCATGAAAAAAGACTATCATCAGAGAGGCACATTCAGGAACCGCAGGAGGTCATTTCGCAGGAAAGCTGACTACACAGAAAATCCTAGATGCAGGATTATGGTGGCCTACGTTGCATAAGGATACCAAGGATTTTTGCAGATGCTGCAATATCTGCCAGAGGGTAGGAAAACCCTCGCGACGCGGTGAAATGCCGCTGCGACCGCAGGTTACGTTGTGCGCATTTGACAAATGGGTTATAGACTTTGTGGGTCCTATCAAACCACCAGGGAAATGCACTGGCGTGAGATAAATCATCACTGGAATAGAGTACCTCACCAGATGGGCAGAGGCCAAAGTAGTAAGAAATTGTGATGCTACCACAGCCGCACAGTTCCTTTTTGAAAACATCATCAGTAGATTTGGATGCCCAGTAATTTTGATGAGTGATCAAGGCACACATTTCTTGAACCATACCATTGAGGCCTTGACAGAAGAATTCCAGATTCAGCACCATAAGAGCACTCCCTACCACCCACAGGCTAATGGTACGGTGGAGGCCTTTAATAAAATTTTAGAAAATGCTCTTACTAAGATCTGCAACAACCAAAGGAATGATTGGGACCTCAGAGTTAATGCTGTATTATGGGCGTATATGACCACATGCAAGAAACTTACAGGACACACACCTTTCAGCTTGGTGTATGGACAGGAGGCTGTTGTGCCTATGGAATATATCCTGCCTAGTTTAAGAATCGCTCAGATCACCGGGATGACTGATACAGACACAGTGGATGAAAGGCTAGCACAGCTGCTTGCCTTAGAGGAAGACAGATTCATCGCCGGATTCCATCAGAAAGTGCAGAAGGCACGAGAAAAAGATTGGCATGACAGACACATTAAGACTAAGACTTTTCAGATCGGAGACCTAGTACTCCTCTACGACAGTAAGTTTATTAAGTTTCTAGGAAAATTCAAGACACATTGGCTGGGGCCATATCAGATACAGCAAGTTACAGAGGGAGGTGCCGTTCAACTCAGCAAACTGAATGGGGAGCTTCTTCCCACATTGATTAATGGTAGTAGGCTTAAGCTCTATAGTGATAGCCACCCCACCTCTTAGCCCTAGCCTAGACAGCTTAGGCGCGTGCAGATGTCCAGTGTAGTTGAAAGGAGGCATCGCACCGAGAATCAGTCTACACTAGCAGGTATTATAAGTATGAGGAATCGCATAAGTTCGGTTCATTTTGCGCAAGTCATCAGTGGCTTGTGGGGGGGAAAAAAAAAGAGCGCTTAAGTTTGTTTGAACAGAGGATGCGGTATTGCATCGCAGCGAGGCGATGTCTCTCCGTGCCACGTACCCGTTTCGCAAGGAAACAGAGGGCTAGTAAAGTCGCCTTCTGAGAATGAAATCTCGTATCGATGATGCACTATTAGTGCTAACTGATGCAACGAGCACATGGTCGGAGTTAGATGCACCTCCCGAGAAAGTAGAAATACAGCAAAATATTTAGCAGATAGAGAATACCACAACAGCAATGAAGGAAGAAATTAAGAGCTTAGCAGCTCTTCAGAAGATGAGAAAGACGAAGGAGATGTATCACTTGCAGCAGGAAGTGCAGCTGTTGAGAGCATAGGAAATACACATCAATGACCTGCTTCAACCCTATCAGGAGCAAATCGCGGAGATAGTCGATACGGTTGAGCAGAAAGTTACGGAGTTTATGGCCACCAGAGATGAAATTGATGCAGTAGATGACGCCAGTATTAGTCAAGCTATGCTTGACTCGGCACAAGAGTGTGTCGTAGCAATGCAGAACGAAGTCGTAGGACTTCGGGACAAGTTTCAACGGACTTCACAGGAAGCCAAGCAGAAGCTACAGCAGGAGAAGCCCGCTAGTAGTGGCTCGAGGACGAGCCACAAGTAAGTGTTAGGGGACTGTTGGGGCAGGGTCCCACAGCTACAGAAGAAGCTGCTAGTTTAGCAGATAAACAATTTTGGCAGAGAGGAGATAAGATAGAGCTACAATGCCGTAACACATTTCTAGCTACAGAGCAGAGCCGAAAACCATGACGTAGAAGACAGAGAAGTCAAGGAAGACGACGGTACCTGAGCAGTCGAGAAGAGAGAGCTCACCCACTGCATTGAAGGCATCGACGGAAGACAGGAGGGCTCAGCTACCCTCATAAAGGAAAAGGAGCAATGAGGCTGAGGTATTGAAGACGAAGGGTAGAAACAAGGAAGCGGTGCATAGTACCCATGATCAGCACCGGGAAGCATGGAAGACCACAGAGAGCTGTGGTGTGACGGATAGCGGCTACCTCAAAGTACAGATACACCGACTGTCACTAGTTAGGGTTTTGGGTTACTGTTGGGATAGGCCCACAGTGTTGTAACGGCGAGACCTTCGGGCCGCCTATAAAGGGATATATCTTGTATTGTAAAAGGGTTGGTTATATAAGGAAGGTATTGTAAACAATAGAGACAGTAAGTTATTAGACTATATAGACTGTTGTAGAAACCAAGCTCTGGTTCTGTTATTAGCTGTATTTATCTTACTGTAACCAGTAGCTGGCTCATTGAGCATGCATGTAATGATCCGCAGGGATCAACAGAGAGGGAAGAGTATATTGTAAGAGGTGCAATATAGAGAGAAAGAAGAGATCTAAGAGAGAAGGGCTCCAGGCTGTGTGCGGAGTTACCCAGAAGATCTCAAGCTGCATATGCGGTGCAGCAGAACTGTGTTTACCTTCCCCTGAGCTATAATAGAAACACAATTCTATGGACGTAACTTCCATCCTGGAGGTGAACCACGTTAAAATCAAGTGTTATGCGATTGCTCATGTGTTTTGTTTATTTGTTGCATCTGTTAGTTATTATATGAATCTTGCTTACAGTTAATGTGTGTATGCGTTACTCAGTTTGGAGCACTATAGAAGATAATTGCAAGTTGAGATCCTTAAGTACCTTGTATAAGAGTTGGTTCATGTTTCAGTTTTTATAGTTAAGAGTCACAGAGTAAATATCCTTGTGCATTGAGTCTTGTAAGTCGGAAATGAGTAGCACTAAGTACGCTAAGTCGCAGCCGTAGGATATCGCAAGAAGGCGATATCGCACTAGCAGAGGAGCTGTGGTGTGCTGCGGTTGAGAATCAGCGTAGGAAGGAGTTACGCATTGCCCGGAGGCGCGACGATGCACTAAGGGTTAGAATCATTGTGAATAAGAGAAAGTTGCGTGTCGCAGAGAGGGAGAGATCTCGCAGGCTAGAAGAGCTGCGAGACACACAGGCTGCCACAGAACCTGGTCGAAGGCACTTGAGTCTTTCGGCCAACCCATTAGAATCACTTCGGGTGAGACTTAAGGCCGCTCCGCGGTCTGTTGCCGAAAGGGCCAGTGAGCTAGGGGTGTTGTTGGTTAAATATAGTAAACCCGGGTCTGCCCATGCAAGCCAACAAGACTCCTGGGAGTATCATGTAGATTTTATAGTGCTGCAACCAAAGTCTAATCTAGGAGGGCATCCATTGATTCTTGGCAGACTCTGGTTGGCAACAGCTGATGCTTTCATAGGGTGTAGATGAGGAAGTATGGTCATTTCACATGGGACAGAGAGAAAACAAATTACACTTTATCCTTCTGCCCAACGACCTTCTACATTAGATCAGTTATCATGGATTAATGAGACCAAAGAATATGAAGAAGAAGTGATTCAGCCTATCCTAAGTATCAATAGATTCTTTGATTTTCAAGAAGAAAACAATGAAGATTTGCTAGATTACTTCATTGCTGAACCTGATATTTCTGAAGAATTAAGAGACATGCAGTATGCTATAGCAAACCAAGTTTTGGGACAGAATTTTCAGGAAAATTGCACAGTACATTCTCTAGCATTGGCACTTCATGATATTTTTAATGTTCATTCAATCACTGATGTCCAAAGCAAAATTGATGTCCAAAGCAAAACAGTTGAAATCAGTCCAGGAAAACATTTGAATATATGTGCACATCTTACTACATCATAGGAAGAACAGTTAATTACCTTGTTGAATAAACATCCCCATGCATTTTCTTGGGAATACACTGACATGCCAGGCATTCATCACGAAACATGCACTCACCACATTTACATAGATGATAAAATCAGACCTCTCAGACAACTGCAACGTAGAATGAACCCCATACTAAAAGAGATAGTTAAGGAAGAATTGCAGAAGTTATTAAAAGTAGGATTTATTTACCCTATCTCTGACATCCAATGGGTTTCTCCCTTGGTTGTTGTTCCTAAAGAAAATGGTAAATGGCAGATATGTGTAGATTACAGGGAGTTAAACAAGGCAACATTAAAATATTATTTTCTATTTCCTTTTATTGATCAAGTGTTAGATGCCTTAGCCGGAAAGGAATATTTTTCATTTCTAGATGGTTTCAGTGGATATAATCAAATTAGCATTGCAAAAGAGGACCAGGACAAAACCACCTTTACATGTCCCTGAGGAACATATGCATACAAGGTTTTACCTTTTGGCTTATGTAATGCCCCAACTACCTTTCAGAGAGCAGTCTTGGCCATTTTTGTAGATCTAATTCATGAATGTCTTGAAGTCTATATGGACGATTTTTCTGTGCATGGAAGTGCCTTTGAGGATTCATTAGCAAACCTGGAGAAATTTTTAAAAAGGTGTGTTGACTCAAATCTTTCCCTTAGCAACGAAAAGTGTTTTATGATGATGACTGAAGGGATAGTTTTAGGACATCACATTTCTTCATCTGGAATAAAAGTAGATCCTACTAAAATTCAAATCATTGAAAATCTATCTGAACCAACAACTCAAAAAGATGTAAGAATCTTTTTAGGGTATGCAGGCTATTATCGTAGATTTATTGCAAGTTTCAGTAATATAGCTCTGCCATTGTTTAAATTACTTTCAAAGGATGTACATTTCAAATGGGATACTAACTGTCAATCTGCATTTCAGACACTTAAAGAGAAGCTCTCAACTGCTCCCATTTTAAGGGGACCAAATTGGGCATTGCCCTTTCATATTTCTACGGATGCATCTGATACTGCAATAGGGGCCTCTTTGGGACAAAAAGAGCGTACCATGACTTATGCTATCTATTTTATTAGTAAATATCTGACACCTGCAGAATTGAATTATACAGTCACTGAAAAGGAGATGTTGGCAGTAGTTCATGCTGTGAACAAATTCCGTCATTACATTACTGGCTACGAAATTTTTGTCCACACAGATCATTCAGCTTTACGATATTTAATGAATAAATCTATCACTAATGGTCGGATAACTAGATGGTTACTATTAATGCAGGAATTCAATATCACTGTTTTAGATCGGCGTGGACGAGAAAATCAAGAGGCAAATTTCTTGTCTCGCTTACACAATACTGGTGAGGTTGTTCCTGTTTTAGATAGTTTTCCTGATGAACACTTGTTTGTAATTTCTATTATCACTCCTTGGTATGCTGATATTGCCAACTATTTATCATCAGGACAGCTACCTCCATCTATGTCATCTAAAGAAAAGAAAAAGATTATTAAACAAA
>LPNX010187003.1:0-30000 GCA_001517045.1 Pseudotsuga menziesii
CACCCCCCCTCCTAAACTCCCAACACACCCCTCCCTCTCTTTCTCACACAAACACATACACACACATCCACAGGTCACTCCATACCACTAAACACCCCCCCTCGACTCTATATTTGTCTCATACACACACACACACATCCCTATGTCTCCCCTTACCACTAACACCCCCTAACCTATAACTTAAAACAACCAAACACCCACACACACATCCACATGTCTCCCCTTACTAGTAATACCCCCTCCCTTATATCACTCCCCAACCAATCCAACTACCTCTAACCCCCACCCTCCTACTACATCCCCTCTACAACACCTAGACACCCCCACATTAATATAAACCCCCCACCCCCACTCCTAAACTCGTAACACACCTTTTACTCTCTCTCTTACACACACGCATCCACAGGTCACCCCATCCCACTAAGGACCCCACCCTCCACTCTATCTTTGTCTCTCTCTCTCTGTCTCACACACACACATCCCTATGTCTCCCCTTACCACTAACACCCCCTAACCTATAACCTACAACACCTAGACACCCCCCCACACACACACATGTCACATCCACGTTTCTCCCCTTACCACTAACAACCCTCTCCCTTATATCACTCCCCAACCAATCCAACTACATCTATCTCCCACCCCCCTATTACATCCCCTCTACAATACCTAGACACCCCCACATTAATCTAACTCCCCTCCCCCCTATTACATCCCCTCTACAACACCTAGACACCTCCATTTTGCACATTTTATTAAAGAAAAACCGGAGCGTATTTTATTGAAGCAAAACAGGAGCGCGTTTTAATGAAGCAAAATAGGAGTGCGTTTTATTGAAGCTAAACAGGAGCGCGTTTTTGTGTACTATCCTAATTGGCATGCATGTTGGCAGCCTTGGGATTAGGCTTGGAAGGGTCGGGATTGCTTGGGATGATTTCTATTTTATGGATAAGCGTGATTGACTTCATTCTACCATTGCATCTAAAAGGTCCCTCAACTTCTTGCACACACCCTTCATTCTCCCCCTTTTTCCCTTCCATTGGTATCAGAGCCTCTCAGCTCTCGACACCAACCCACTTCCTTCTTCCTTCGTCATTCCATCGCTTCCTCCTACTCATCTACTCCACATTTTTCAACACTCGACCCTTCCAAACTTTTTGCATGCACTCCCATCTCTTCCCATGGTTTCCTTCTAGTTCCCTCCTCTGCCACTCACGGACCCACCTCGTCCTTTCCCTCCCTCCACCCCACACGATTGCCACAGCATTTCCTCCGCCTCCATCCTATTCCCACCACCCTTCTCCTCCTTCTCCTTCCATCCATGCCTCCACCTTTCTCTGTCTCCCCCTTCCACCCATGTCTCCCCATCCCTTTGCCGCTCCATTCCCTCTTCCCGCTGCTCCATGCTGCCACTGTTGGCCCCCCTCCTCCATCCTCTCTCCCTGTCGCTCCATGCTTCTACTATTTCCCCCATCCTCCATTCCCCTCCACTTCCCTCCACCGTCTCCCCATCCTCCATCCCCCCTCCATCATCACCCTCATCCTCCATCCCCTTCCACCTGCTCCGTCATCCATCTCCACTTCTTCCACCTCACACCACCTCCTTCCTCTCAAAGACATTCCCACCCACCTCACGTGTCATCATTCCCTCCCCAACACCGTTCACTTGCGACTGACAGCTCCTCTCATCTGCTTTCACATCGCATTCCCCTATAACCTCCACCATCCAGTCGTTGTTTCCTCCCATTACACAGTTTCGCCTCCCTCCCGCCGCTTGCCATTGCTCCACGCCTGCCTTCTCCCACTCGCCATTGCTCCATGATGTGTTGGATAAACAATTTTCATAATAATAATTTTAATATTAATATATATTAATATTATTATTTATTAAATATTATTATTAATTAATAAATAAAAAACTACATTATAATAATAATTATTATTATAATTACTTTAAAAAAAAAAACAACCGTGGCAGTCTGGTATCATACAACAAATAAAAATAAATCCATGTTCAGCACCGAGAAGATTGCAATGACGAGATCGATGGATGCTCGGTTCGATCAAATCAATGAGAAATTAACAAGAACTACAAGGAACTCCACGAAAAGATCAAACAAACTAGTGACAATTTGACATCAAAGTGGACACAATTTACGTCACAAATAGAGAATAGCTTCCTCACTCTACAAGAAGACCAAAAGAAAAATCAAGCAGTTTTAACTGCCATCTTGGATAGATTAAAAATATCAAATGACCTACAACCAAACTCTCCCAAAACACCAGCGCAGCCAGACACTCTATTCAACATGTCGTCCTCAAATTCATATACACAAGGATGCCAAATACAACGGGGATGAATGACAATGCATAGCATGGATTAACAAATACGAGGAATACCTAGACATCCACAACATCCATTACGATGGTGAGAAAATTAAATATGCTTCCATGCATCTAGAAGAAAGCGCTTACAATTGGTACTTATGGTAGAAGAATACTGCAGGAATATGTTCCTACAACTGGGTTAGCTTCAGGGACGACCTCATCAAAATATTCCAAGGTGTTGAAGAAAAAGACTTCTTTGCCAAAATCACAAGGTTATAACAAAAAAACAGTGTCGATGAGTACACCTGTGAATGGGAACAGCTGTCAACTCGAGTCCCAGAGTTAACCGATGACCAACAACTACAAACCCACATACACTGTCTAAAACAACACATCTGTGATGAACTAGAGTTACACAATATCTCTACCATGGAGGAAGCACGATGTAAAGCCAGGATTATTGAAAGCAAATCCGTTCATACAAATGTCGACCAAGACAACTCCAAAAAGAACCCCCTCTAATCAGGATACACAGGAAATCCAAGGTATACACTGCCTCAACTTAGGGAAGGAACAAAGCCCAGTTTAGAGGACCAAAGAATAAATGAAGGAAAATGTAAGTTCTGTGGAGACAAATGGGATCCTAAGCACATATGCTTACAAAAGAAAATATATGCTTGTGAAGCAGACTCTAGAATTCAATGAACCAATTGAGAACGATGTAAATAGCCAACAAGACTACCACCTAAGAATCGAGGGTGACTCCCCACAAATCTCATAAGACGCTATTACCGTGATCTCCCAACCACAAACATTAAAGATTAAAGGTCATATAAATAATAATAACGTCACAGTTCTTATCGACTCTGGAAGCACCCATAACTTCGTTAATGTCAACCTTGCTAAAGTATTTAACCTATTTATTTGTCTAGTACATAACATGACAGTTATGGTAGTAGATGGCAAGAAGATTGACAATGTGGGAAAATGTCACAAGGTTAAGTTACAAATGCAAGAATATAACTTAGAATTATATTTTCTTTGCGGTACCACTAGGAGAAATCGACGTAGTATTAGGAATACAATGGTTACAAACCTTGGGTACATACTCTGTAAATCATCAAGAACATATTATTGAATTCCATGCATTCAGGAAAACACACAAATTAAATGGGTTTCAACCACCTCCAACACAATTGGCTACATCACATCAGATGGAAAAGCTACGTTGGAAAGATGAACCAACGTACATACTTCAATGTTGAGAAATGGAGATTCTAACAAGTGAAGGAGATATGGACAAACAACCAGAGACACAAGAACTAATTCGAAAACATCGCAAGGTGTTTCAAGAGTTACCTATGGTACTCCCAACAAACAGAAAAATTGAACACATAATCCACACATAATCGAAATAGAACGAGGGACAAAACCTGCTAGTAACAACCCATACAGATGTCCACATCAGAGACGTTGCGATAGTTCACGTAGTCATTGTCGTCAAATAAGCTTTGAGGACAAAGCTTCCTTAAGGGAAAGGAAATGTAACAAAAAGCAAATTTTATTATTAAGCTAGGTTAATTAATGTAAATAAACTAAGAGATGACTTGAAAAGTAACCTATCTTCCCCACTTACGGTATAAATTACCGGGTCACCTATTAAGTAATTCACCTTCTACATTTATTAAATATAAATTACATTACGTTTCTCTTACGTTCTCTATCCATTCTCCCCTTTTTGCTCTTCCAGAAACTCAAGCAAAGGAGCAGGTCATGAAAGCCAAGGAACCACTTCATAAATTGACGAATACAATGGAAGTGACGTAGAAGAATACATGAAGTGGTGTGCATCAGAAAGCAAGTGCAGACATCATCAAGGAAATTAGTAACCAAAGTTTTGAAAGGACAACAAATTCGCATCAATTTTTGGAAGTAAGATTCGACGTCACAGGTAAAATTCTTTGAGATCATCTATTAAGAAGGGAGCGAAAGGAAAATGGAGAAATTCATTTTTTGTTGTTATTGAAGGGAAATGCTCGAACTTTGGGAATAGGGTGTAGAGATGCATATATGAGGAGAAAAGCGAAGATGCTAGGTTGTAAAAATGAGTCGAGGGTATAGGAGACAAAATCTCCATAGAACTAGAGCCAAACTAGATGTGTTGTAGAGAGCGATGGTGGAACCAAAAATAAAAGTGATAGCATAGAGAGAATCCTAACGAGTAAGAAGGGGTTTTCCAGGAAGGATTAGTTAGAGTAACCAGGGAAATACTGACTATTGGGTTGCATAGATGGGAATTTTAAAGGCCACAAGCTCTGACACCATTGATAATGTGAAGGCCAAGATCCAAGATTTTGATCTATGGCAAAGAGGTGGGACACGAGTTTTTGCAAATTCAAAGCATGGTTGGAACTCTTCTCATACCAAGATTTGGAACACCGATGCCAAAGAGTAAGTACTCTGGTTCGAAAGGTGTTATGTAGCACAACCTACGCTATTGTGCTAAATAATTTTAATCAAAGTAGTCTTTGCAACAACAGAAGTTGCTCACGATGAGCAACATGTGAGTATTTGGGGATTGTTGGAGTGAGTTTTGGACCTATCTTGGATGTCACAGATGAGAAAGGATTGCGGGGGCAACTCAACAATTGTACCAAAACCACATAAAAGGAGGGAGTTAGTTAAAAATATTGTGCACTTTGTAATGGGCTCTTCCCATGATGTGATGTATAAATAAGTTGAAGATGTGATGTATAACTAGCACAACAACATAAAATGTTGTTGGTGTACATCGATCGACGTCATTTAAGGGATGAGAAAGGAAATGACGTCGATCGGCCTACACCAACAACATTTTATGTTGTTGTGCTAGTTACCAGGCCACGTTTGAGCAGGAAAATAATAGTACTAATATTATTGTTATACTAATTATTATTATTATTTAGAAATTAAATATTGAATCATGTAATTATTATTACTAATATTAACATTATTATTACTATTATTAATATAATAATAATAATAATAATAATAATAATAATAATAAATATTAGTATTAGTATTAGTATAATTATACCTATGATTGTGTGATTATGGTACCTTAAAATTGGTAAAAAATAAAATAAGAATAATAATAATAATAAAACTAATAAAACTAATAATAATAATTAGTAATATTATTAGTAGTAATATTTTAATAATAATAATTAGTAATATTATTAGTATTAATATTTTAATAATAATAATAATAAATATAATTAGTATTATTATTAGTATTAATTATTTTATTACAATAATAAAAACAAGTATAATAATAATAATAATAATAATAATAATAATAATAATTATTATTATTATTATTACACCTACGATTTTGTGACTATGGTTATATTAAAATTATTAAATTGTATCTTTAATAAAAATAATAATATTCTTATTAGTAGTAGTAGTATTAAAATAAAAGGGAAACAATATTATTTTTTAAATTTGTATAGTGGCGTAATAAAATAATATGGAAAAAAAGTAAAAATAAATTTATTTTCTATAGTAAACAAATAAATAACTATTTTTGTATTTTTCTTTTGTAAATATTATTTTTAAAAAATACTTAAATTATTGTATTTAAAAGTAAACATTAAAAAAATATAGCTTTAAAAAATATGTTTTTGTATAATATTTATTTTTTGAATATTTATTTCATTTATTCACAATAAATTTTTCTGGAAATGAATTTTATGGGTATGGTTAACATGGTCAACCATACCCATGCTTAAAGATGGACACTATGGTCAACCATGAATGTTAACGATGGTTGACCATGGTCATCTCCACCATGGTTGGCCATGTGCAACGATGGACATGACCATGGTTGACGATGACATAGTTAATTATTTTGAGCCTATTTGAACACATGGTCAACCTGGAAATGGGAAGCATATCTTTGGCATGATGTAGTCAAGACCACCATCATGACATCCATGATTGACCAAGTTGACTACAATCAAGAATGGTTGACATCCATAAGCATGGATGACAATACTTGAACATTGTCATGCAAAGCACAGATTACATGGTCACCCATGGTCATGCGATACCTTACTTCATCTAGTTTCTATACCATGGACATGGTTGACTTGGTTGTCAGACCATGGGCATGGTTGACATGATTACCATACCATGGTCATGGTTGATATGATTGTGATATTATGGACATGGTTATCATGGTTCAGCATGTTGGACCAAGGTGTTAATATTGTTTGACGTACTTGGCATGACCATACTTGGGCATGATTGACATTGTTGCATTTATTGACCATAGTTTCCTTGTCTATAATGTTTGATGTGATAGCCACGGTTGACCTGCTTCAATGGTTTCTATGTTTGAAGGTATATAAAAATTTTGTCGCGGTCTACGAAACGTTTGTCGATATATGAAAACTTTGTCGGTAGATCTAAAGTTAGTCGGTATATGTAAAGTTTGTCACTATATGAAAAGTGGGTCACTATGGTTTTATGGTAAGCTGAAAAGTGTTGCCGCTTTATGAAAAGGTTGTGGCCATATAAAAATTTTGTTGCTATATGAAATGTTTGTGGCAATGGTTTTATGAATATATGAATAGTTTGTCACTATATCAAAAGGTTGTTTCTATATTAAAATCTCGTCACCATGATTTATGAATAAGTCAAAAGTCTGTCGATATATGTAAACTTTGTTGGTATAAGAAAAGTTTGACACTATGCCAGAAGCTTGTCATGATGGTTTTATGATTATATCAGAATTTTGTCTGTATATAAAAATTTTGTTGCTAGAGGAAAAGTTTGGCGCCATGGTTTTATGATTATATGAAAAGGTTGTCGTTATACCAGAAGTTTATTGATATAGTACAAGTGTCGATATGGCTTTATGATGAAATAAAAAACATTGTCTCTATTTCAAAAGTTTGTCCCAAACTAAAAAGTTGCTCAGTATAGTTTTATGATTAATTGCTAATGTTGGCGATTGTATGAAAAGTTTGGTAGTGCATTAAAAGTTAGAGGCTATATTAAAAGTTTTTCGTTATCGTTTGTCAGAATATGAAAATTTTGTCGAAATGGTTTCATGAATGGCATTATAGTAGTATAATTATTCGTATCAAATGTTTCTCACTATGGTTTTATGATGACACAAAAATTTTGTCGTTATACCAAAAGTGTGTCGCTATAGCGAAAGTTTGGCACTATATCAAAAAATATGTCGCTATAGCAAAAGTTAGTCACTGTATAAAATTCTTGTTGCGATATGGAAACTTTGTCGATAAAGTAAACGTTAGTTGCTATGGTTTTCTAAATACATCACAAGTTTGTGTGGTTTGTGTGGTTTTATGATGACACCAAAAGGTTGTCGCTATAAGAAAATTTTGTCGCTATATCAAAAGTTTAGCACTATATGAAAAGTATGTCGTTATTTCTTGCTATACAAAAAGTTGGTCGATATATACAATGAGCGGCACTACATTAAAAGATGCTAGATAATTTGTGTCACTTTGTAAATGTGTCGTTTTACCAAAATTTTGGCGCTATAGAAAAAATTTGTCGTTATATTAAAATGCTTGAAGCTATGGTTTTATGAATGTATGAAAAGTTTGAAGGTATAGCGAAAAGGTGTCACGATCTAGGAAATGTTTGTCAGTATATGACAACTTACTCGGTACATCTAAATTTAGTCACTATATGTAAAGTTTTTCGGTATATTAAAAGTGCGGTGCTATGGTTTATTTCTCATGTCAAAAGTTTCATCGCTTTATGAAAAGGTTCTCGCCATAAAAAAAGTTTGTCGCTACATGAAATGTTTGTCGCAATTGTTTTATGCTTATTTGAATAGTTTGCCCCTATATATAATTTCTGGCTACCCTAAAAAGGTTCGCGCTATATTAAAAGATTGTCTCCATGTTTTATGATTAAGTGAAAAGTATGTCGCTACATAAAGAGTTGTTCACAAAATCAAAACTTTGTCCATATATGTCAAGTTTGTCAGTATATCAAAAGTCTATGGGTTTATGATGAATTAAAAAAAGTTCTTGTTATTTCACAAGTTCGTCCCAATATGAAAAGTTGCTTGGTATGGTTTTATGGTTAATTCCAAATTTTGGCAATTGTATGAACATTTTGTCGATGTATTTAAAGTTAGATGGTATATTAAAAGTTTGTAGTCATTGTTTCTCACAATATTAAAAGTTTGTAGTTATTGTTTCTCACAATATTAAAAGTTTGTTGAAATTGTTTCATGAATGGAATTAGAGTAGTTACATTATTTGTATCAAACGTTTCTCGCTATATGAAATGTTTGTGGATCTACGACAAGCTTGCCGCACTGTTTCTTTATTATATGGAAATTATGTCTGTATATGAAAAGTTGGTCTCCATTGTTTTATGATTACAAACATTAGAGGAATTTTGGGGTCTAAAATGGGCCTCGTAAGGAAAATAATAAAATAATATTAATTAATTTTGGAGGAAGAAAGAAAAAAACTACTTTTTGTGTTCGTATTTTCGACATATCTCCCTGTGTTTTTACTCAAATTTCGATTGGGAGAGCTCGTTGGATGCAGAATTTGATTCCGCATCCAACGAGTACCCACACTGCATACTTTTGACAGAGTCCACTACCCCAAAAATAAGAAATACCTGAAAAAACGTGATGATGATGTCATCATGACGTTTTTTTCAGGTATTTCTTGTTTTTGGGGTAGCAAGGTCTGTCAAAAGTATGCAATGTGGGTACTCGTTGGATGCGGAATCAAATTACGCATCCAACGAGCTCTCCCAATCGAAATTTGAGTAAAAACACAATGAGATATGTCGAAAATACAAACAAAAAAAGTAGTTTTTTTTAATGACAAATATGCCAATTCAACCATTATGGTTGACTTATTTTATTGAAATTCTATTGGTTCTTGAATTCCAACTCACAAAAACTTATTTTGGCACATTTTCTTATAAGGCCCATTTTAGACCCCAAATTTCCTCTAATGATCATAGGGTGAAAATAAATATTTATTATATCAAAAGTTCGTCGCTATATTTGCTGAAAGTGTGTCATAAATGAATATGCACTTTGACAATTTGGGCAACAAATATTATAAGTTTTGAGTGATAATAATATTGTTAGAATTTCATCATTAAGCTAGCATTATATTAGGATCTTTACTGAGAGAATAACAAGCATAGCAATCAAAGACAAGAGAGAATGAACACAGTGTTTATCCTTAGGGAAACCATAAATGGTGAAAACCCCGCAACTTCCTTGAAGTTAGAATCAACACCAAAAGTAGAACCCAAAACAGTAAGTGATCTCCCGACAGTAGTAACATTCTTCTTATCTAGCCCCAGTGTCTTCTCCCTCCTCAACTATGCGGTACACTTGAGTGTGTATGATTTGTGTGATAAATAGAGAGTCCAGCTCTCTATTTATACTAATCCTGACATGAAAAAAACCCTACTAGGGTTGACCTCACTAGGAGAGTCTAATAACCCCAGTGCCCTAGAAATGAGGGGACTTTAACCCTAAGACAATAGGAGGGTTACCCAAAATAACTTGACATGACTTGTTTACGTGATAGACCTTCCCGATAGGAACATCGGGGCATGACATAACTCAAGTACATCCCGGAATAAACATCGGGTTACAATATATAAGAAATACAAGTGAAATACATTTCGAAGTTACATATACATCAACACTCCCTCTTAACTATGAAGGTATTCTTTCGACACAATTTTCAGCACAAGTCTTCTTCTTTGTATCTTCTGGATCATCCTCGAGTCCTCATCATCTTCAAGTCTTCTTCATCTTCAAGTCGTCTTCATCATCAAATCTGGATCATCACTGGACATCATCACTAGATCTAGATCATCACTCGATCTGGATCAACACTGGGCATCATCACTGGATCTAGATCATTACTCGATCTGGATCATCACTGCTGGATCATCATCACTGGATCTGGATCACCACTCGATCTGGATCATCACTGGGTCATCATCACAGGTGCTATCTCTTGATTCTTCTTGTCATAGGAACCTCTACAGAGCTATTACTTTTTCATACTTGATGTATCATCACAGAGCTAGTCCTTTTTCATACTAGATGTGGCATCACGGAGCTAGTCCTTTTTCATACCAGTTGAGGCATCACAGAGTTGGTCTTTTTTCATATCAGATGTGGCAGCTACTCAGAGCTAGTCCTTTTTCATACTAGATGAGTCTTTACAAAGCTAGTCCTTTTTCATACTAGATGAGGCATCACAGAGCTGGTCCTTTTTCATACCAGATGAGCCATCATAGAGATGGTCCTTTTTCATACTAGATGTGGCAGCTACTCAGAGCTAGTCCTTTTTCATACTAGATGAGTCTTCACAGAGCTAGTCCTTTTTCGTACTAGATGAGGCATCACAGAGCTGGTCCTTTTTCATACCAAATGAGGCATTACAGAGCTAGTCCTTTTTCATACCAAATGTGGTAGTTACTCAGAGCTAGTCCTTTTTCATACTAGATGAGTCTTCACAGAGATAGTCCTAATTTCCGGCAGTAGTGTTGGGTCCAAAACTAAAAAACCTCAGAATTGGATTCTGCTTCAATAGAAAGATGCGCCATAAGGAGGAGAGTTATTCCACCTTATGTTTGCTGAAAATATGTGGAGGAATATCGACAAACTAGGAACCCCTAGTTCCCGCAGCTACACAGTGTCTTGTTCTCAGGTTAGCTCTAATACCATGTTAGAATTTCATCATTAAGCTAGCATTATATTAGGATCTTTACTGAGAGAATAACAAGCACAACAATCAAACAAAAGAGACAATGAACACAGTGTTTATCCTCGGGGAAACCATAAATGGTGAAAACCCCTTAACTTCCTCAGAGATAGAATCATCACCAAAAGTAGAACCCAAAACAGTAAGTGATCTCCTAACAGCAGTAACCTTCTTCTTGTCTAGCCCCAGTGTCTTTTCCTTCCTCAACTATGTGCTACACTTGAGAGTGTATGAGTTGTGTGATAAATAGAGAGTCCATCTCTCTATTTATACTAATCCCAACATGACAAAAACCCTACTAGGGCCGACCTCACTAGGAGAGTCTAATAACCCAAGTGCCCCAGAACTGCAGGGACTTTAACCCTTAGACAATAGGAGGGTTACCCACAATAACTTGACATGACTTGTTTACATGATAGACCTTCTCGATAGGAACATCAGGGCATGACATAACTCAAGTACATCCCGAAATAAACATCGGGTTACAATATATAAGAAATACAAGTGAAATACATTCCGAAGTTACATATACATAAACAAATATCAATAGTGTAGTGCGATATCCTGAATTGAACACAACCACATTTAGTTTATAATTTAACATGTTGAAAGAAACGAAAAAGAATCCACAGTATAGTGCTGCCAATTGCAAACAAAATAAAGGCATCATTTTTTTCTTTCAAAAGTAGAAGCGCACAGTTGAAAATGTAAATTTTTTTTATTCAACTACATTTGACAGACATTTTTTTTCCACATTGTTGAAAAAATACTAAATAAGTGTAGTATTGCAACTTCATTCATGGATAACATTATTGAAATATAGTAAAGCTTCAATCTTTCAACTGCATAAAACAAGAAAGGAAATTTAACTATCATGGACATGATAAATTCGAGGTTCGACAACGCATTTTGTAATGATTATGTTGTCTTATATCGAGGATTTGTTACTTGCATTTTAATGATGGAGGAAGTTAAAAGTCACTGTATTTTTTAATTCAATGTTTCTGCGAATGTAGAGAGCCAGACGCAGGAAGCTGTCAACAAACAAAACATGATGTCATGATTTAGATTGCATTGTTATAGGGAAAATACATACAATGTAATGAAATGAATTGAAATAGCTTAAACACGAAAATAACAGGCACTTTTATGTTGCGTCATCGAAAATCGAACTTGTTGGGAAGCTTAAATTTACATATAAGTTGAATGTACGTACACTTCATATGTGAAATTTTATCATTGTTGCATTGGTTAAAGAGTTAAAAATGCTTTAAAGTAGAAATGTAAATTGGCACTTGGAAAAATACATACGACGTAATCAAATGAATTGCAATAGCTTAAACACAGAAATAAGAGGCACTTTTTTGTTGCTTCATCCAAAATTGAACTTATTGGGAAGCTTAAATTTACATACATGTTGAATGTATGTACAATTCACATGATAAATTTGTGTCATTTTAGAATTGGTTAAAGAGTTAAAAAGTTCTTTAAAGTAGGAATGAGAATTGGAAAAAAAAAAAAATGACATCAAAGTGAAAAGGAGGTAAGTATTGTGAGAATAAATAAAGGGGAAATTATAATGCATGACTTACAAAATGCAAGCAACATTTGACCAATAGCACAACAAGTAATAAATGGAAAGAATATTTTAGAATCATTGCACGAAAATAGAAAATGAGGTAAACATATATGCTTGGTCATCCAACTTCCCACTTTTTCAAAAACTGTAATACAAGCATTACAAATCAAAATTACGTAACTCTTCCAAGAATACGAAGAAGAGAAATTAAAATTAATCTTAGTGATAGTTGTAAAAATTAAAATTAATCTTCAACTATTCCATTATTAGATACAACTACTATATTAACTCCATTGATTATTAGATACAACTATTATCTTAACTCCAATGATCCTTGAACTATTAGGTTAACTTCAACTCTAAACATAGTTATATTGGATAACTTTTAGCTTATCTATTAGAGACAACTATTATGTAACTTGAATGATTCTACAAATATTA
Organism: Pseudotsuga menziesii; assembly: GCA_001517045.1. Taxonomy (NCBI): domain Eukaryota; kingdom Viridiplantae; phylum Streptophyta; class Pinopsida; order Pinales; family Pinaceae; genus Pseudotsuga; species Pseudotsuga menziesii. The sequence goes on from LPNX010187003.1 coordinate 13,138, forward strand.
GCCTAACTTCAACTCTAATAACTTAAGGCTTAGTTCAAGTGCATTTGGCATCTACGAGTCTAGCTAACTCCTAATAAACTCTTGCATTTCATAGTTCCATTTAAAAAACTTGAAGCACTACTAATTTGGAAAATGAAAATGTAAACATAAAGGATCTCTGCTTTAGCTTACCCACATAGTAAGCCAAAACTTGTCTAATGAAAGTATATTTCGGTTCCTTTTGCATATATAATTTCACACTCACAAGTATATAAGAACAATGCATATTATTCAAAAGAGACAAGAAGAGTGTCATTAGAAAATATGTAGTCATATTTATAAATATGTTGAAGATGTGATGTATAAATATGTTGAAGATAGAAGGATAACGAGATAGCTTATGAATAACTAGTAATTGGGCGTGTCGCTCATACTAGTTATGTTTTTATGTGTAATGTGAGCTATTGAATATTGTAGCAATGGTACTAACATGAAATGTGCAAGTTATGTAATATTGTTCCACTATGAATAAGAAATAGTAACTTTGTTCCTAGCACTTTTCACTTATGATGAATTTGATGTATGTTTACATTTGATGCACATATGAATGATATAGTATCTTGTTGTAGTGAATGTCTTCTATGTTTTCATAGATAAGATATATGTGTTTTACAGTAGATGGATGTTTCTAAATATGTTAGATTGATTCTCAAATCACTTCAACACTGTAAAATGTTGGTTCTTGTAGTCCCCCTTGATAACTCAGGTGAGACTTCGCATGCTTGCAAGTTATGCCAAAAGGGAAGGTGTCTAGATTTTTTTGGTGAGATTTATAATGAACCTTAGTGTAAATGTTTGAGAAAAATAAAAAAATATTGAACTTTAAAACTTTTATCAATCAATTTTAGCACATATGTATCTCATAAATAAGACACATATGAATCTCAGTAATATATCAACGACATAAATATATCATCCTCATATAAATCTCATAAATATATGAGCCACATAAATCATCTCCATAAATTAGCCATATAAATATGTTCCATAAATCATCCATATAAATCAATCAACCATGAGAGACTAGATATACATTAGGAAAGCCCTCCAAACACAGAGCATGAAAATCCCAACAATTCTTTGATTATGATAGATAGATTTGTAGAAAATGGTTTACAACGCATTTAAGCAGATTCCCCGATAAGAGATGTCACCTCAACAGTAGAGAAGAGAGATCCAATACAATATTGTAATCAACTGTAATGAACTTTCCATATTCCTAGCATATTAATAACAATCCAAAACACCTAGCATGCACAAAGATATGTTCCCTTCCTTTCATTATTAGTTTTTAACTGAATGTTGACTGACTTGAATTGAATATTTTAATATTTAACTAAATGTATGACCTTAAAGTTAGAAGCTAACTGAAGGTATTTTGTGCTTCACATTTAGTGCACAATTTCTATCATTAAATTTTGCATGGATCTTCTTCTATAACTGAATGATGATTAATTAGTTAGCAAGCTAACTTAAGTTTCATTAGCGCTTCACTCTTAGTGCCATACATACAAAACATTTGCATGGATCTTTGTAAGTTTCTTTTAATTAGCTGAAACACATAAGTCTTTTTTTTAATTCAATTAAATTATTTACTATTTTTTATCTTTGCATGGATATCATACATTCCTTATTTAATTGATACATTTTTTATTTACAACTAAGGCTTTAACGGAAGCCTTTACAATTCGAGTTCATGTGCAGACATACATAGAAATTTTGAATTCATTATCTCTATGCTCATCTCTTTATCATTTATTATTTACTGCATGGTCGAGATGTGTATTTATTTATCCATCTTATCATTTCGTACTAAGAATAATTATTCCATACTGATGATCATATATATTTCCCTCAACCATATAGTCATATGCTAAAGTAATTCACTCTAGGGTTAGCTAAGACCTAAAGGAGACTTATAGCACTTAGTGAGCATGAATTGTAATACATCACATAGTATAACCACTTTACCAAGTAAAGTATTCCAACCCGATGAATTAGGATATTGTTAGGACTTTATATTACTCACAATTCTACAGTCTTGATATTACTCATAAGACTAGGTTTGATACTAGTCACAAGGTCATATCCATAATTGGAGGTCTATCTTATATGGTACCTTCTATGAGAATACTTGACTTGATATTAGTCACAAGAATGGTATTGATATTTCTCAGAAGACTCAACTTGATATTACTGACAAGCTTTATAATACAACATCACCATCTCAATCGTATGAGGATACATAGGGCTTGATTTGACTCACAAGTACGCCATGATATTACTCACAAGTTTGGAGAATGAATCAACTCATGATGTTGTACAATCAACACTTGGGTCTACCTGTTCAACAACATATACCATAGTAGAATGGAACAATTTATGAATCTTGATATAATTCTAGAGAAAATAGCATGTCATTGGCACTAGTTTGGAAACACTAATAGTTTAAGGAATGTACTTTAGCAAGTTGCTAATGTTGATTTCAAAGTAGGAGACATGTTTTATATCATGAAATGGAGCTTTGATTTTAATGTCCCACTGAAGTAGGAAATGGAAGAATGAGTTAAAGGCTATTAAAATAAAAGAGGTTTTTCATATGAAACTATCAATTAAACATGAATTCACTAGTTTTGTCAAAAAATTCGATGTCCGAAGTTCGATACAAAGGAGGAAATGCAATACTCAAAGAAAGCATTATTAACATTATGCTTTAACAATCCAAGCAGATAATATTACTAAAGAGAAATTAAGAAAAGTACCTTTAATTAACATTTGTGATGCTTAAGCAACCCATGTTTACTATTGATCCATATTTTTTTTGTAAATTTGACTTGCAAACTTCAAACTTAAGGATTACTTTATGCTCATTAGCTTTACCCTATATCTTTTTCAAATTCAAATCCAATTCCTAGGCTTAAACATGTTTCTATGTTTATTAGGCATAACTTAAAACATATTTAGCAATATATAAGTTTTGGACATGCCTCTTATTAATGAAGTGTGAATATATATATATAATGTTATGTATTTACGAGCAAGTCATATTTTTCAAGAATATGTGGTATCAGTGGAGACTTGCTACAAATGCTTAACAGATAATAAAGAAACTGAACTTATTATGGAAGAAAGAAGAATGCAAAATATTTCTAACGCTTAGGAAAAAAGTAAATAAAATTAATAATCTGTGAATTTTGAAGTATGGATATTCATTAAGAATCCAAATGCTTGACACATGCTTTTGAACCAAAAAAAAGAAACAAACAAAACAAAAACCAAAAAAAACCAATGCTATTAAGCAATTTCAATAAATCTCTTGGGGGATGCTTAAAAAGATTCGATTGGAAATGGAATATACCAAATTGTTTTTCTTTTCAATATAATTCAAGTTCGATGAAAAAATGCTATTTTTATTCTAAAGGATGAGAGGATTATCATTAAGATCATGATATAAAAAAGATATTGAAAGGCATATTCTTTGTAGCTTCTAGTGTTTGATATATGTAACAAACATAAGAAATATATGTAGAAATATGAAAGAAAATTTTATTTACTAAAGGAAAAAGACTCTCCTTGGGAAAAGCATATCAACCCTGATAATGGACCTATCCATCCATTCAACCAATTTCTTTCCATCTTCACTGCATTATAGAAATTGTAATGCACAGAGCATACTGATATGGGTGTGCCATTTGCATAATACTATATAAATATTAATTGCATGTTTGCAAAAGTAGAACTAATGAAGCTATTACACAAAGCTAAGATGGTACTGGTGCATTAGCCCAATGCTCTGCATCTTAAACCAGGTTTTAGACCAACCAATTTACTAACGTATATAAGAAAATCATAATATTATTAATGAAAGAACATGGAACAAGTAACATTTACTCAACTATTGGATTTTTTTTCCAAACATTAAATCCATAATTGAAATATGTTTCATTTAAATCCACTTGACCTTGTTCATATTGCATATTTCCTTTATTGCACATAGGAGAACCTGTAGCATGGACCTACTTTTTGTCATTGGAGGCATTATGGCTCTTTGTTAAATATCCATTGTTCTTTAGATTCCATACTAAGGGAGTGAATTGATAACATTTCCAATTGCATTTACTTGTCCAAATGATCACAACAATTAGTCGCTTCATTGGAATCAATTTGGGCATTTGGTAAATACATGCTTTAATATATCTTTCAATGGCACAGGAAGGAGTACGCATAATGGTACTAAATAGTGAACTAATGACCATTGTATATATGTAGAACTTATTCCATATTCTTTGTTACAAGAATTTGGGACCCAAAATCCTCTATAGGAAACCAAATACTGCAATATGCAATTTGTAAATATGCATATTGGCATATTAGTTCAAGTGCATTTTAATGTAAAGAGGGGAAACTAATATAAGAAAAATGCGGGAAGGCAGTGTCATCAAAGATTTTCTAAATAAAAGTTTGTTATGGGAATTAAGATAAAAGAATGTTGTTATGTGTATAATAGCATTGCTAAACATAGTGGAAGTTTTCATAATCATATAATTTGGAAACATAATACAATATCATTAAATAAGAGTTTTCGACGAATTCAAAAACAATTAATCGAAGGAAAATAGATCTAAGAGAAAAGGAACATCATTAATGTCAATAAAAAGAATGAACAAAAGAACCTGCAACAAAGTCACCAATTTAGCTAAGATACCAAGTAGGCTTGAGTGCAATGCCCTGGTTTTAGTATAATATTTTATTTATGGTGAACATCACAAAATTCTAAAAATTGGAAACTGGAACATTGATGCAAAAGCCTATTATGTTGAATCAATATGTTCCAATCAGTGTATGATATTAGGACATTAAATACAAGATGTAGTTTTGAAGTTGATTGTGTCGAAATTTAGGTTGATAGTCAAAAGTAATAAAGTTAAAAGTCAAAAGCAGGAGAGGAGAAGTTTGTTGTGTGTAATGAAATCAGAAACCATAGTCAACATTCCCTTAGAAATATGATATGATTGTAGTAAGCATAAATTCCTCTATGAAAATGACAACAAAGAATCATATTTTTAAACACAAGACAATATCATTGGACAATAGTTTTACATGACTTTAGCGAGGATCAATGAAACAAAGACAAATGTAGACACGAATAAATAGTGTTCATTCCAATAGCAAGAATAAACAAAAGAGCCTATAACAACATCAACAATTCAGCTAAAATATCAAATATGATTGAAACAAGTTATAGAACTTGACAAGAACTCAACAGTATTTTCATTTTTATGGCCATCAAAACCACCAAAATAGAAACCCCGAATCGAAAATTGGTTCTGCTAGTAACACCATTTTTTTTGGAGCTAAAATTACAACTTTTTGGTAACCCCAAGCAATGCAACAAGGTGCTTTTGTAATAAAACCATAAAATCTACTCGTAAATTGAAAATGGTAGAACAAATTTTTATTTCCAAGTCTAAAATTACATCTTGTTTGACATCGTATCCTTAACAACCAACAACTTTGCAATGCAAATTCTAGAATTAGTTGATGAATCAAATATATTTACAACTAATGGCACCCATTTCCTTTGTCAAGCTACAATTTCAGGCATTTTTAAAACATAACCTACAAATTTTTAATTTAAAAAAAACCTTCATAAAAGGTAATAGATAAAAAAATACCAAAACTTAAACAAATAAAAAAAATACTTATAAAACAAAAACCATTAAAAAAACATATTTTAAGCCAATTTAAATTAAAAAATAATAATAAATAAAATGTACAAATAGAGGAGTGGTGGCCAGGGGAAGAAGGGTGGTGCTAGCTAGATTCTTAGAACCGAGCTCGATTCTTAGTTAGAAAGTTTGGTTTTAGCTTGATTCTTGGAATCGAGGTAGCACACAACTCCCCCTAACTACCTTCTCATGCCCTCCCATGTACCCACCCTCGATTATGAGAATATCTCTCAACCTCCCTTAATATCCTCTTGCTCCTCCACACATGTCCACCCCACTACATTCTCCCTCTCTATCATATCCACTGCCCCTCCCCCTATCACTACCCCACGTCACCCCCCTCCCACATACCCAACTACCGTTCCCCTCCCCCTTTACCATTCCCATATAAAAACTTACTAAATTTTAAATCTTGGCTCTTTTATTTTATATTTTTCATTTGTCTTAATTTTTCTTTTTTTAATTATTTCTTTACTTTTGATTTATTATTTTATTATTATTATGTTTATATTTTTTATTATTTCTTAAGTTTTAATTTAGTTTTTTCTAGTTTTTAAACTTTAGTAAATGGGCGCTCACACAAAGTTGGTTCCACTTTTTGATGCCACTTAAAAAATCGAAAACGCACTTCGGAAGTGTAAATTGATAACGCATATGCGTTATTGATGGTACGTTTGGAAAAGCCCGAGCCCAAAGACAAGGCTAAGGTTAATAAGGCAGTATCACATATGCGATATATATCGCATGTGCAATATATTGCATATGCGATATGGAAAACAAAACAAACAAACAAAAAACGGAGGCTGCGGGCCTCACTTTGTCATTTGTATAGTGAACGTTTCAGGAGAGCGATAAACTGCACCAACAATTTGTGTTTGAGAATTTGGAGGTCGATTTGGAGGTGGTTGTGGAGGTGGCTTGGCCCCAACGGTAGGTAAGTACTCATATCAATTACAAATTGTTTTCAATTTTTTATTGTTTTTGTTAATTTCATAGTTTTTATATTTTTTAAAACAAATTTAATAAAAAAAATTGAATTAAATCAAAGAATGATAAATTAAAACAATTTGTATTTTTTTGTTTAAATATTAACAGATAACATAAATAAGCAAGACACTGTGGAAACCAAACCCACTAATAACCAAGAACCAAACCCAAACATGAACCTAAACACGAACCCAAATCCAAACCTGGAGGGGGGAAAAGACTGGAACTCACAGATTCTGGCATGTTTGGGTGCATTGAGGCGCCTTAGCTCATATTTTAGAGGGGAGGATCATTTGAGACAATATTTAGCTGAGGCATTGGACACCATAACAAACACAATTTCCATTGCCCAAGGATCTTTGTACAACATTAGATCGTACAAAGAATCGAGGAGGCAATACTATTTCGATGGTTTGAGTTATAAAGACATAAAAAACCTAAAGATTACAAAAGACCAATTGTTTTCATTATTCCGGGACCCTAGCACCGGATTGGTTCCACCCACTAGTCGAGCACACATTTCCATAGACTGGTGTGTGGAACCAAATGTGAAAGCCAATTGGACGGATCACTGGTATATGGTCTTCGATGAAGGCCCTCATGGGAATAGGGACATCCCATTTTATTTCCTGAGGAAGTTGTATGCAGAATTCATCCTAGGGAAACATGTTAACTATTTCAATATTTTAGGCTTCCCGAGTGTTGGTCATGGGATGCCCCTAGATAGGGAAGGGGCCAGGATGGATCATAACCATGTTCCATGCCCTCCACGCACACCAAAACCCCCTTAGGTATATCCTCTTGTGGGTCCTATGATTGAGGATACACATGAGGCCTTATTTGACTTGGCAGATGCATTGATTCAACATGGGACTGATGTCCAAGGAAATGTAAGCCAAGGGGTTGACACTTCTAAGGCTGGCCCATCGCACAGTAAGGATCCATCTATAGATCACACTGGAGATGCAGAGCATTTAGAGTGTTGTGTTACTCCACACCCTTGCACATCGTTTGGAGGCATATGCTATGGCCCTGCTTCAAAGTTCTAGGATGATGGATTACTTCAATTTGTAAGTAAAACTCATTATTTCCATATTATATTTTTTTTATATCACAATTTTCAATTGTTTTGCAATTTATTTCTATTTCTATTTAATTGTCAACGTTATTTACATATTTATAGTAGAGATTGTAACATTCAATGCATAATAATCTAGATACAATATGTTTTATGCAAGGTGATCACGATGAGTACATTGAATCCCATGCTAGTCCCTCTCATGTAGAGGTAGATTCCCAAATGCAGGAATTATTTTAAATATGCTTTTAATTATTCTTTTAAATATCATTTTAATTATGTTTCGCTTTCTTTAAAAAATCAATTTTCGTCCATCCTATATATGTCTCGTTTTCTTTGTATTACCTGACATTGACATATGTTACTTTATGCAGGCATCTATTGAGCCAATGGTGCTTGAATAGCACCACATCGTGGTTGTTGGTGACCCACCTCTTCCCCCCCACCAGGTACATGTATGTTTCACTTTCTTTGAAAACATCATTTTCCATCCATGTAGTGCATATGTCTATGATTCTTTTTATTATCTAAATTTGACATATGTTATTTTATGCAGGATTCTAGTGAGTCACTGATGTTTGAAGAGAACTTGATCGATGACCCACCTATGACAAGCCAACAGGTACGTTTATGTATCACTTTCTTTTAATTGTGATTTTAATGATTCAACATGTACTTTTTTAATTTTTTGAAATTGTCTAATTGTATCTTTATCCTTTTGTACGTAGGAACGTGAGTTTGATGAATATGTCCAAAAAGTGAACTTCTTCACTAATATAAGTAGAAATCATTTTATCTCGTTGCTAGTTAATTGACCCACTGGTTACTGACCTCCTCACGTCTCCCAGGTATATTTATATATTGCAACTCTTGCTTATATTACTATATTAAACATGCAAGTACCTTTTTCCTTGTTGCCCCCATTGGTATGTCTTGTTTTCCTTGTATTATCTGACATTGACATATGTTACTTTATGCAGGAATGTATTGATCTAGTGGTTCTTGAAGAGCACCAAAGAGACCCACCTCTAGCGAGCCAGTAGGTACATTTATGTATCGCTTTATTTGTACGTTTATGTATTGCTTTCTCTGATTTGGTGCTTTATCTTTCTACGTTTTGTACGTTTATGTATCTCTTTGACATATGTTAATTTATGTAGGAATCTATTGAGCCAGTGGTGCTTGAATAGCACCAAAGCAAGTTTGTTGGTGACCCACCTCTTCCCCCCCGCCAGGTACATGTATGTTTCGCTTTCTTTGAAAACATCATTTTTCGTCCATGTAGTATATATGTCTTTGATTATTTTTATTATCTGAAATTGATGTATGTTACTTTATGTAGGCTTCTAGTGAGGCATCGGTTCTTTCAGAGCACCATATCAGTGACCCACCTCTGACAAGCCAGCAGGTACATTTATGTATCACTTTCTTTTTACGTTTATGTATCGCTTTCTCTAATTTGGTGCTTGAAGAGCACCAAATCGGTGCCCCGCCTCTTCCCCCCAAATGTACATGTATATTTGTTGACATTGGCATATATATATTTTTTATGCATCTTTATAGTGAGCAAGTGGTGCTTGAAGAGCACCCAATCGGGGTAGCTGTTAGTGAGGCACCACGACCCACCATTACTTACTCACGTACAGTAAGTAAAAATGTTATATTGGTTTGGAATTTGAACAAATGTACATAGAATTTTTATAGGTTGGTAAACTAACTTACAAATTTTGGTTTTTTTCCAGTCTCCACTGATGCAACCTATCCCTCTTGTTCAACGATGGGGATCACTAGTGAGTAGTCGAAAAAGAAAGATAGACTTCTCCAAAGACATTGGCAGCAAGGATGATTTTAAGGAACCATACTTATTTAAAAGTGTATAAATGTTGGCAAATATTACCAATTATTAAAACGTCGACTATCAAATGATTGGCGATATTTTTCAAAAAATATTTTAATTTCCAAGGATTTTATATCGTTTATATAATAATTTGACGATTTTTAGGGTGAAAAAATGTTAACCCATCAAAATTGGGTGAAACAGGGCTTCAAAAAATGCAAAATGGTGAATCTTTTTTGGGAGAAAGACATGGAAAAATAGCCCACTGGGCTAAAATTCACCCCTAAAATTATCCCTTATTGGCAATGGTAGCGAAAGAGGGGATAACTAGAATAAATGTATAGGGGGGATACATAGATATAAAATTTTTCTTTTATACACACAGATGTACAGTTTGATCCACTATTTTGTATTATGGCCATGTGGCATGCCAATTATTTATATACATATATAATATAAATCAAGGTTCAAATTTATACATGTATGGTTGACTTGATCTTGGAACATGATATGGTTGACTTGATCTTGGAACATGTTATGTGCGGTTCTCCTATGTGATATAATGATATGTGTGGTTCACATGTGTGCTAGTATGAATTTTTAATACTTAAAGGAATAATTTATGACTCATCAACTTTTTAACATTATGGCTATCCTCAACTTTTTAACATCATAACCATACCATACAGTAACTAAATTACATACACTAACATCATAACACTAAATTTACACATGTTTCTACTTCTAAGTCATGCATGCATGTCTAATAGACCATATCATACCCTACAATACCCTATGATACTAACATCATGCCATACTAACATACAATAACATTCCATAACATAACATACTAACATCATACCATACTAACATACCATACCATTGTAATATACCATACCATACCCTACAATACTAACATCATACCCTACAATACCCTATAATAACATAACATGTACCATAACATACTAACATCATACCATACTAACATACCATACCATAATAGTTCTACATACCATACCATAATAACATGTACCACACCATACCATACATGTACATGTGTTTCTAGTTCCATATCATAACTTGTAAAGAGATCACTAAACCATAGTTCCATGTCATAACTTGTCAACCCTAGTGATAGCATCCAAATTGGTGTTCATAAAATCCTAGTTGGTTTTCAATATGTACATGTCCATGTGTTTCTAGTTCCATCTCATAACTTATAAAGAGGTCACTAAACCCTAGCTCCATCTCATAACTCGTCAACCCTCGTGATAGCATGTAAATTGGTGTTCGTGAAAACCTAGTTGGTTTTCAATATGTACATGTCCATGTGTTTCTAATTCCATCTCATAACTTGTAAAGAGCTCTTTGAACCCTAGTTCCATGTCATAACTTTTCAACCCTAGTGATAGCATGCAATTTGGTGTTCATGAAACCCTAGTTGTTTTCCAATTTGTACATGTTCATGTGTTTCTAGTTCCATCGCATAACTTGTAAAGAGGTCACTAAACCCTAGTTCCATGTCATAACTTTTCAACCCTAGTGATAGCATGCAAATTGGTGTTCATGAAACCCTAGTTGGTTTTCAATTTATACATCTCCATGTGTTTCTAGTCCCATCTCCTAACTTGTAAAGAGCTCACTAAACCCTAGTTCCATGTCATAACTTGTCAACCCTAGTGATAGCATGCAATTTGGTGTTCATGAAACCCTAGTTGTTTTCCATTTTATACATGTCCATGTGTTTCTAGTTCCATCTCATAACTTTTAAAGAGGTCACTAAACCCTAGTTCCATGTCATAACTTGTCAACCCTAGTGATAGCATTCAATTTGGTGTTCGTGAAACCCTACTTGTTTTCCAATTTGTACATGTCCATGTGTTTCTAGTTCCATCTCATAACTTGTAAAGAGGTCCCTAAACCCTAGTTCCATGTCATAACTTGTCAACCCTAGTGATAGCATGCAATTTGGTGTTCATGAAACCTTAGTTGTTTTCCAATTTGTACATGTCCATGTGTTTCTAGTTCCATCTCATAACTTGTAAAGATGTCATTAAACCCTAGTTCCATGTCCTAACTTGTCAATCCTAGTGATAGCATGCAAATTGGTGTTCATGAAACCCTAGTTGTTTTCCAATTTGTACATGTCCATATGTTTCTAGTTCCATCTCATAACTTGTAAAGAGCTCACTAAACCCCAGTTACATCTCATAACTTGTCAACCGTAGTGATAGCATGCAAATTGGTGTTCATGAAATCCTAGTTGGTTTTCAATTTGTACATTTCCATGTGTTTCTAGTTCCATCTCATAACTTGTAAAAAGGTCACTAAAGCCTAGTTACATGTCATAACTTGCCAATCCTAGTGATAACATGCAATTTGGTGTTCATGAAACCCTAGTTGTTTTCCAATTTGTACATCTCCATGTGTTTCTAGTTCCATCTCATAACTTGTAAAGATATCACTAAACCCTAGTTCCATGTCATAACTTGTCAACTCTAGTGATAGCATGCAATTTGGTGTTCATGAAACCCTAGTTGTTTTCTAATTTCTACATGTCCATGTGTTTCTAGTTCCATCTCATAACCTGTAAAGAGGTCAGTAAACCCTCGTTCCATGTCCTTATAACTTGTCAGCCCTAGTGGTAGCATGCAAATTGGTGTTCATGAAACCCTAGTTGTTTTGCAATTTGTACATGCCCATCTATTTCTAGTTCCATCTCATAACTTGTAAAGAACTCACTAAACCTTAGTTCCATCTCATAACTTGTCAACCCTAGTGATATCATGCAAATTGATGTTCATGAAACCCTAGTTGGTTTTCAATTTGTACATTTCCATGTGTTTCTAGTTCCATCTCATAACTTGTAAACAAATCACTAAACCCTAGTTCCATATCATAACTTGTCAACCATAGTGATAGCATGAAATTTGGTGTTCATGAAACCCTAGTTGTTTTCCATTTTGTACATGTCCATGTGTTTCTAGTTCCATCTCATAACTTGTAAAGAGGTCACTAAACCCTAGTTCCATGTCATAACTTGTAAACCCTAGTGATAGCATGCAATTTGGTGTTCATGAAACCCTAGTTGTTTTCCAATTTGTACATGTCCATGTGTTTCTAATTCCATATCATAACTTGTAAAGAGGTCACTAAACCCTACTTCCATCTCATAACTTGTCAACCCTAGTGATAGCATGCAAATTGGTGTTCATGAAACCCTAGTTGGTTTCCAATTTGTACATGTCCATGTGTTTCTAGTTCCATCTCATAACTTGTAAAGAACTCACTAAACCCTAGTTCCATCTCATAACTTGTCAACCCTAGTGATAGCATGCAAATTGGTGTTCTTGAAACGCATTAGAGGAAATTTGGGGTCTAAAATGGGCCTTATAAGAAAACGTGCCAACAATAAGTTTTGTGAGTTGGAATTTAGGAACCAATAGAATTTCAATAAAATGAGTCAACCATAACGGTTGAATTGAAATATTTGTCATAAAAGAAAACTACTTTTTTGGTTCATATTTTCAACATATCTCCGTGTATTTTTACTCAAATTTCGAGTGGGAGAGCTCGTTGGACGTAGAATTCAATTCCACATCCAACGAGTACCCACACTGCATACTTTTGACGGACCCTGCCACACCAAAAATACTAAATACCTGAAAAAATGTGATGATGACACCCTGCCACACCAAAAATAAGAAATACCTGAAAAAATGTGATGATGATGTCATCATCACATTTTTTCATGTATTTCTTATTTTTGGTGTGGCAGGGTCCGTCAAAAGTATGCAGTGTGGGTACTCGTTGGATGTGGAATTGTCATCATCATGTTTTTTCAGGTATTTCTTATTTTTGGTGTAGCGGGGTCTGTCAAAAGTATGTAGTGTGGGTACTTGTTGGATGCAGAATTGAATTCCACATCCAATGAACTCTCTCGCTTGGAATTTGAGTAAAACCACAGGGATATATGTTGAAAATACGAACAAAAAAAGTAGTTTTTTTCATTCTTCCTCCAAAATTAATAACTATTATTTCATTATTTTAACTATTATTTTATTATTCTCCTTAGGAGGCTCATTTTAGACCTCAAATTTCCTCTAATGCCTAGTTGGTTTTCAATATGTACATGTCCATGTGTTTCTAGTTCCATCTCATAACTTGTAAAGAGCTCACTAAACCCTAGTTCCATCTCATAACTTGTCAACCCTAGTGATAGCATGAAAATTAGTGTTCATGAAACCCTAGTTGGTTTTCAATATGTACATGGGAATGTAATTAAATGTATATTAAACTAAAAACATCAAAAAATGTAAATTTCAACAACTCGAGAGCGTGTTATTTTCCGAATTCTATTTTTTGGTGTCTAAAGACACCGTTCTTGGCACCTCCAATGTGCCATAGATGGTGTTTGTATCCTAGGCACACGAAAGGATAGACATTAGTAACATCATAAGAAAAAAAAGATAACCCAATGAAAATGTGCAAACATGATTTATAGATAACTCACCTGAGGTTGTACGATCATGTTTATAGTGTCCAATATCCTCTGAATAATATTATGTTTGTGAATGGTATTGATCAATCACGGGTTTATTACATTGGGAAGAAACTAAGGCTAAATAATTGAAATTGTGCTTCAGCATTCACTTTAAAGGTTAAATAACACACCTCACAATGCACCCAGACGAGTAGGCCATCTGGAGCATCTCTGGTGTCGATGTGGTCCATAAATCTTTTATGCTGTATATGAGGTAGCAAGTATCATAGATGTGACCTATTTTTGTGACCAAGTGTGCACAGTCTGATGTTTATACCAACTACTAGATTTGTGAAGTGGTATACAATAGCTCCTGGTCTATAATCCTGATATACATACCCACTCTTCATTTTCTATTGTGCTACAAGTGTCAAGTACTCCCCTTTTATAACCATCAAGCCAGTTGGGAATTCAATATTTTCATCATCTGTAACAGGTTCGAGAATGGTTTGTTTCCCCTCTAAGCAACGTGCCAACCAATAGTCAAAACCCCATTCATTATTTTTTGGGCCAACCATTGCATATATCTGACCTGTGAAAGGAAATAGGTCAAGTTAACAATACATTTTCTAAATAAGGTCTTTCATTTCTAATTTCTACATAAATTAAATTCTACATAGGTCCCATAAACAATACATAAATGCATTTTCTTATTTAGGTACTACTCATGTACCTACTTGTATGAGATCTGATATGTGATCATAGTTTGTAGAAATATGTGTCTGATCATCTTCCAAATGGTCTATTTCATTAACCCCATTGAAATTGGTGCCAAGTGTCACTCAATCCCATTTATCAATGGTATCTGTATACTCACAATCATCCCATTCATCGATGCTACAGGAACTGCAAAAAGAAAGCCTTCAATCTTGTCCAATTTTGTAGGGCCGAGTTGTCTGAGCTTCTAATTGAATGAAACTGTCGAGTTCCATGCACTGTCTTCACCTGATGTGTTTGGGATCGGTCCACATTTGTCACCTCCCAGAATATTCTCTGCACTAGGTGTTTTCTTGTTGCTTGTTCTCCCATGACATATGCACACCATTTCAATACAGATGAAGCATCTTGAAGGTGAGCACCTGTAAACTTCATCTCTTCTCTTTGAAGGGCAGTTTTAATGCATGCACCAGCACCATCATGCTCTCCTTTTCCATGACCAGTTTCAAAGTAGTTACATACATGTGGCACCTTGTATCTTATGTGCAACAAACACAACCATTCAAATACACATGCATTCTTGAACTGTCCAGCACAACCATCTAACCAAATGAAATGACGATAAAATGGTATATCCATAGCTATCACATGATCATAGAATAATTTGAAGAAATCTTGCACGCAATAGATGTCATGGGTCCAGTCGTCACTTATGTAGAAGTGACTTTCTTTCAGTATCACATGTTTCCCTTCATTGCTATCTGGCCCATGTCAATGCGTGATATGCACCATTATGCTCACCTGCTCTGAGTGATAGTATTGACTTTGTATTTCGTTTTGTGGTTGTAGGGTGTAATTTTCCGCAAATTCAACCAATGATAGTATTGTTCCAAGAGGGAAGGTGTCTCGACATATTCTGAATTGCTCATCTTGCCACTGTGCCATATCGACATGTTGAATGTACTGTTGGATCTTTCTACAAAACTCTAAAATAAAATCACATAATTGCACCTGGTGTAAAAAAATAAACAATGTTATAAAACCACATAAAAATATGTGTACATGAATATTAATATGTCAATATTCAACAATTTACTTGTGAAGTCACAAATTTAATCTTCCTTCCTTCTTTCCCATCATGTAGCTGATATGTCTCATACTGATAGTTATACTTCAGGACAATTGCATTCCCTAATGCTTGATCTTCACTTTCATGGATGCAATCAGACCATAATGATAGCCCACCACAATTGTTGCAAGAACCATCTACACATTGTTTTAAGTAATGTGTCTCATGCCCATCTTGCCTCAGACACATTATGCTATGGATGAAATCTTTGGATGACATTGGTGGTACTATACTTGAGCATTCCTGCACATGGTTATGATGCAAAAAATGAAGTATATGTGCAAATGTATGGTAATATAGGTCAAACTCTATGTGGTATCTACAATAACAAGTGTTCCGGATGGTATTGATTCTAACATACCAAGGCTTGCATTTTTCAAAAGATCTTTGCTCGAGCCTTAGCTCTACATGGGAAAATTTAAACATCTCGAACAGTTGAGTTTGTGTCATGTCAAGATAATGTTTAACATGAGGTTCATTGTTTCTAGAACCCCTACAATGTTTTAACACATCCTTTGTGTTAGAAGAAGGCCTAGTGTCATCATGCCAAAACGTGTGCACTAGGCCCTTCACTGCTTCGACTAACTTCATGACTTTGCAGGGAAACCTACCGCTAAATTCCCATAATGTTTCCATTTGTCCCTCTACATCAAGGTAGTATCTTCTTACTGAATATTTTTTAAGTGTCTTTGGATGTAAAGGCACAATTTGTGATGTGCATTTAAGTAAACAACGTTGTCTTGTGGATCTACATACAATTGATACAGCCAATACAGAACAAGCAACATTATAGTCCTGTGAACGAGTCTTTTTACCAATTGATGTAAATGCAGTAGCAAGAGATTTAAAAATGTGATTACTTGA
>LPNX010187003.1:35000-45301 GCA_001517045.1 Pseudotsuga menziesii
AACATGTCTTTAAAGGAGTCCATGATTGTCCATCATCCCAAATGTGTTTCATTTCAATTATGTTTTTTTATGTCATTTAAAAACAAAATCAAAATATGTTTATAACATGTAATTTGTTTTTTTCTCTTAAAGTTTTTTTTTGGTTTAAAAAGGAAAATCAAAATGTGTTTATAACATGTAATTTGTTTTTTCTTTTAAAATATTTTATTTGTTAAAATTATTTTTTTTCTTGAACTTGCCATGTATTTCTTCACTTTTACAGAGTTTTTTTTTAAATGTAAATATTTTCAAGATATAGTTTATAAACATCTTCAAATGTAACCTGACAAAGAAAAGAGGTTTATTTGTAGCACCTCTTTTCAAATCGTAGGTCGATTTTGGCATTCGCATTGCAAATATGTTGATTATTAAAACAACAATGTCAAAAAAGTTGTAATTTTAGCCTGAGAAAGAAAAATGCGTGGAAAATTTGTTCTACCTTTTTTTTTATTCAAGGGTATATTTTATGGATTTTATTACAATGACACCACCTAGGGTTACCAAAAAGTTGTAATTTTAGCTCCAATAAAAAATTTATTCTACCGGTAGCACCACTTTTCGATTCGGGGTTGTTTTTTGTGGTTTTGATGCAAAAATATGAGTTTTTGTAGCTAGATTTCATGTTTTGAGTAGAAAGTTCTTGTCAAGTTGTATAACTTGTTTTTAGCATAATTCCTCGTTTTTAGTATAATCTATTTATTATGGTAAATATCACAGGTTTTTGAAAACAGGAAACCAAAACATATATGCAAAATCCTATGATCTTAGATCAATTTCTATTATCAGTACATGATATTGATACATTAACGATGACTTCTAGTTTGGAAGATGCATATCTGAAAATTCAAATTGATAGTCAAAAGCAAAAAGAACAAATCCTATTGTCTCTAATGGTATCAGGAACCACAGTCCAAATTCCAAAAGCAACTGAATCTAATTGTAACTTCAAAAATTATGTGAGGAATTTATCAGTAGAAAAAAGTAATGAAGTGCTTTTAATTATAAATTATTCATACTTTCAAAATTTCATCTAATGGTATGATTAAAGCGTGTATAGACTATGGAAATATATCCTTCCAACCATTAGCTGATGGGAAATTGTGAATGCACATGGAATGTAATAAATTTGGATATACAAGTATCTAGTTTTACACATATAGCATTAATAATGTAGTCTATATAGCATTCCCCCCCCCCCAAGAAACTACAACAACTCCAAAGGTGCAAACCAAGTTTCATTGTAGAATTTCAGGAAAATAGAGATGAATTTTGGATTGACTGCTAGCAAAACTATTACAATGGGTTTTAAGAGATCTAGAAAACTAACAACATAAACCTAATTTTCCAAAATTTTAAATTTTATTTTTAACAAAGTAACTATTTTCTAATAACAAGAGAGACATTGAAAAGTTGTAATGCAATGGTCATAGTTGGCACGTCCCCTCCCATCAATCCAACCCACAAACGGAGACATGAACGATATAAGGGGATGCTAAATTTATCCCCCATGGTTGTACTATGGAAATCATAAACAACTAAATGCATGTGCAAATGTATGAAAAACATACAAAATGAATATCAACTCTATTAATGATCACACAACATGCAATTACCAATATTTTCATCATAGGTATAACAACAAAATATTGCATATAAATAAATCCTTTTTCATGCTATTTAGAGACATTTAATTTATCCATTCAAATTGGATCGTCTCATTCAATTCAACATAATTAAACATTTATCCACAATATACAAATGGAATATTTAGAGACAACATAATCATTTATATTTTAATTGGAAGTATTCGAGCAACTGTCTATGGAAGAGAAACGTTCCACCCAACCGTAGG
Source organism: Pseudotsuga menziesii (assembly GCA_001517045.1). Lineage (NCBI taxonomy): Eukaryota > Viridiplantae > Streptophyta > Pinopsida > Pinales > Pinaceae > Pseudotsuga > Pseudotsuga menziesii. The sequence continues at coordinate 36,892 of LPNX010187003.1, forward strand.
TCTCTATCCAGTCTATATTCTTTTAGCTTAGAGACCACCCCCAAGCTGGTCTATGTATCCACTAAGGAGGAACTATCAGGATCACTCACATGAATAAGGACAAATATTCATGTTAATCCAGTGAGCTCAACCACAGAGCTACAGAAATCTTAGTTCAACTTTAGATATCCTTGGAACCCGTAATACCTACCACACCCAACACAAGGAAGGTCCCCTTCTTTGCTACACAGTTTCTCAGGTGCCCCTTCCAACCAGTTCTCTTTAGGGTGGGCATAGAAAGGTCTAAGATTCCAAACCTTTAGAGATTCTTTCTTTCATTGGGTTTAACAAGCAATAAAAACCTATGAATTCTCTCCCACTGTGATCCAGTATTGGATTTTTCCCCAATTCTAGCCACATGATTATGAGTTGCAAAATTTGACTTTCAAGAATGTAAATTTGGGTCTTCCTATGGATTTTTGGGACTTTGAAACTCTAAATTTCACCCCATGGTTTATATCTATGGATTCAAAACTAGATTTGAATACCCTCATGAATTTATGGGAAGATTTAGCGCTTCAAAATGTGACTTCTTTACAAGTTGCAATTTCTGCAATTTTAGCTACTGGGAATGCATAACAATCTAAAAATTGATGTCTAGTTGTTCAATAATGGAATGGGGAGGAATGAAAATGAATTCATGTGAGGAATAATGACTTATGGGTCAAGTAAACCATACCTAAACTCATCCATACTAATTTATCATTTTTCCCATGTTCCATTAATTCATGAGCTTATTTCTCAACTACCTTCTTACAAGAAAATTAAATGCTAGCAAGGGAAGTAAATATGGGTTCTCGATATGACATTTGTAAACACAAGGTTCAATCCCATAACCCCCTCGCCTCTCCATAGTGGATACACAAAACCCCCTCATTTTAGTTGCTTCCATAGCCAGTTCTTGGTATTATATTTGTATTAAAAATATTTACATGCTTTTACATTTTTCCATGGCTTACTAGCACATAGATAACAAAATATAAAATACTTGCATTTTTAAAATATGAGAATTCACTAGTAGGTCCTTGTCCTTGATATCCACACTAGGAATCATACATCACATATAAAAAATATTTACATATAAATCCAATGCATTACAAGGGTCAAAATGGGGGGTATTACATTCCCCCCCACTTTAGAACAACACCGTCCTCGATGTTCCCAAGATTGAACAAAAATTGGTATGCCTCTGTCATGGCATCCTCCAACTCTCGTGTATCCTCATCAGGACCAGTGTGCTTCCATTACACCTTTACCTATTTCATGGATCAGTTTTGGAGCAATGTCACTTTCTTGTCGAGGATGTCCATAGGTTCCACTTGGAACCCTCCCTCAGGTTCCACCTGTATCACATTCCAATCAATTATGTGATTAGGGTCATGTACATATTTTTTAAGCAAATAAACATGGAAAACATTATGACCTTTCATGTTAGTAGGTAATGCAATCCTATACACAATTGGCCATATCCTATCAAGGACTTCGAATGGCCCACAATATCTTGGTGACAGCTTTCCACAACTTCCCAACTTTATGGAACTTTTATTTAGCTTTACTCTTAAATAAACATGATCCCCAATTTTAAATTCGTTGTGCACTCTTTTCAAATATGCATAACGTTTCTGCCTATCCTAGGATGCCTTTAAATTCTTCCCGATCTTAATGAATTCTTGTTCTATTTCCTTGAGAATTTATGGCCCAAATATTATCCTATTCACCAAACTCTCCCAATTCACTAGAGTTCTACATCCTTTTCCATACAATGATTCAAATGGACTCATTCCCAATGATGCTTGATTCCCATTGTTGTATGCAAATTCTACCAAGTGTAGGTAATCCTCCCACTTGGATGGTTTATCCATCACATACATTCTCAACCTGTATTCAATAACTTGATTCACCCTCTTGGTTTGGCGATTTATTTAAGGATAATATGTTGTACTAAAATTCAGTTGAGCTTCCAACTCCTGAAATAACCCTTTCCAAAATTTAGATATGAATTTTGCATCTAGATCTGAAAATATTGCCTTGGTAAATACTATAATGAAATCCTGTTGGCTAACTGAATGAAGTCCTTTGATAGCAACATGTAAGAGTCTATAAGAAGGAAGAATCAAGGATGTGTGCGGGTTTCTTACCTATCTTATGTTGTTTTTATCTAGTCAGTTGAGTAAAGGGTTAGTTGGTTATCTTGTGAAGAGTCAAAGAATATGCAATTGAGTGCACAGAAGTGTAGAGAATACCAATTCAATCTAGGATGCGTGAATATTGTTAGTAGAGTCGAATAATCAAGAGTTGTAGAGTTGTAGAGAAGATTGAGTCAATCAAGATTGTGTGTGGATCGACAGTAGAGTCAAGTAGAAAAGAACCAACGACAAAAGACCATAGAGAATGAGAGGAGAGAGAAGTCTATATAGATAAAAGAAGAATACCTATAAGAGAGTTTGCAACTCAGTGCGCAAACCAAAAGGTGCCATATATTTCTCATGCCAAATGAAGAGCGCCTTTGTGGTTTTTCCCAGATGGGTTTCCATGTTATATATTGTGTTGAATGTGTAAATGATGAATGTGGTTGTGTCACATGAATGGATAGTGCGAATAAGTGTTTATGTATTTGCTTACGAATGTGTTTATATGCATCTATCACATTGTTGTAGTTGAAATCGTCTATACTTTATTATATTTACTATTATAATATATTTTTACTGATGAGTAGATACATTTTAAGTGTGCATAATAAGTATATCAAATACACCCATTGACTTCGATCAAGTGAGCTAGAAAGTTGCCAAGAAGAGTAAAATCCTCCCCATCCAACTGTGGAAACTTGGTTCTGGCAGTTACCCATAAGGGGATATCTCAGGTGAGACTGCATCTGCATCACAATGATAATGTATATGTTATTGTTGTGAAATTGAATTGAATACTAATGTTATCTATCTCATCATATTGAATCTTAACATTATTTTGGATCCCCCCACAAGAAGGTTCCTAGAGCGATATGATTTCATTCAAAAATTTCTTAGGGGCCAAAAGAATAGAAAACAAATAGGTACTCATGCTCCTTAGGATTAAACTAAGGAGAATAAGTCATCCTACAATGTTGAGAGAGAAGAAGGACCAATTAGTGAGAAGTTTCTCCATTTTGTTGACGATAAGAGCCTATTCCCCATGTTTAGTTGTGTTCACATTAAGGGGGGCTCCTAGGTACCAAGAGGGAAGAGTTCCTCTTCAAAAGTTCATCAATATGGAAACCCTTGTCTAGAACCTTATTGGAGTATTGAAAAAGAAAATTTCAGAATTGTCACTATTAAGGGATGGTACCAAGGCTGTTAAAAAGGTGGATAGAAGGTGGTTTAGGAAGAAGGATTATATCATGGAGGCAATAGAAAATAACATGGTATCGTCTATGAATTGGAGGTGATAGGATTTGTTTCTATCATTCGAAGGTTTGAGCCCAAAAATGATGTTGCTTTGAGTGGTAGCTTTCAATAATATCCCTAGGCCTTGCACCATGAGAATCCAGAAAAGGGGAGAGGGGATCCCCCTTCCGCAACCCCCTAGAAGAAGAGAAAGTGAGAGAGGGATATCCATTCCCAAGGATGGAGAAAAATGTAGAAGAGGTGAGCGTTGATATCTAGTTGACCCATTGAGTAGAGAATCCAAAATATGGGATGGATTTCTCCATATATCGCCAAGAAATTTTGTCAAAAGATTTGGATAGATTGATTTTAATGAGCATAATGACTTTTTTTGGAGCATTTTAGGGTGTGGATCGTCTCATTCACAACTAGAATAACACCATGAATTTGATGAACTTCAACGTACCTAGATTTTTCTTTAGATATGAGGCGAGGCAAGATTGGTTTTATCTGGTTGGCAATTACTTTCATCATGGTCTTATAAATGACATTGCAAAGGTAAATACTAGGCATAAATCTACCTACGTGGACGAGATTGTCTTCCTTCAGGATGAGAGTGATAAAAGTGGCATTCAAAGCACGAAGGACAATAAATCTTATGTGATTTTCTTCCACAGCTTCCCAAACCTCATTTTGAATGATATCCCAGTAATGTGGAAGAAGTCTATGATAAAATCGTTATTCCTTGGAGGTTTTCTTATTGGCATGTCATTCACCAGTGCAGTCACCTCTTTGATTGAGATACGTTAAAGGAGGTTCTCATTTTTCTCTTTCATGACTATATTTGTGATATGTGGGAGTATGGAGTTCATAGTCATTTCTCAACCAGTTCCATGATCCATGAGGACATTGCTATAGTATGATACTAGTTCCTCTATGTTGTCCTCTTATGTGGTAAGAGCCCCACCCCCCCATTAGTTTCAATTCTGTTGATTCGTTTGTGAGTTCTCCTTTGGATCATGGAGTCATGGAAAAACATGGAATTCTTCTCACCCTCTTTAAGCCACTTGATTCTTGACTTCTATCACCACATGCCTTCTTCATAGTATAGCCTTTGGTTTATGGCTTGTTGGAGATTTTTTTCCTTCCAAGGTAGATATTTGGTGTATCCCTAAGATATGACCTTTTGTTGAACCTCCACCATGTCCACTTCAAGTTTCTTCCTATCTTCAAAGATGTTTCCAAATACCTATTTCTTCCAGGTTTTAAGTTTGGACTTTACCCATTTTAATTTCTATTATAGACTATATAAATTTTATCCATAGTTGGTGGGTGTTTCTGTCCACCATCCCAAGAATGTTTCCAAAAATTCTAGATAGCTAAGCCATAATTTTTCAAATTTGACTGAGTGATTTTTTTCCATGATAAATTTGTCTACCTCGAGGTTGATTGGCCATGATGATAATATCCCTCCCTAAGGAGGATGACTAGGTCAATTATAGACTCCAACCTCACCCTGTTAGTTGAGAGGATAAATATATCTAATCAAGATGTGACTTGGTGCACCCCCCTCACTTGTTGTTCCAAGTTAAAGAGCCCTTCTTTGGTTGAATATTCACTAGATGTAGGGATGCAATGAGAGGTATGAAATATATGATAGTTGAGTCAAGGCTACCAATACATCCTTTTTTTCAGGGGATTGGATATCAAATTGAAGTCTCCCTTGACAATCTAGATAGAGTCTTGAACAAGGATATATTTGATGTAGGAGAGAGTGGACATGAATTTGGCTTTTAGGGAATGAATGAGAGGACCATAGACATTAGTTAGGAATCCTTTGAGATTCAAATCTAGAAGATGGATGGAGGTAGAGATGGAGTGGGGGGTGGATAAAAAGTTGGAGAGATGAACCAAATATGGATACCAAAGGATAGCCATTCCCCCTACCATTCCTGCAATGTCTGTACCTATTAACTGAAACCCTCTCCAACAAGAATTTGAGAGAGATGACAGAGCTTCTAAAGAGATTTTGTTTCTTAAATAAAGATATTGTAGGTTTTTCTTGGCTAAGCTTAGATCAGAGGGTTCAATATTTTTTATTTCCCCCCAAGGCCTTGAATATTCCAAGATAAAATCTTCATTAAGGAACTATTGTGAAGAATAAATGGATTGTAGCTTGTCCAAGAGATATTTGTGATTACATGAGGATATTAGGGTTTGCCCCAGCTCCACGAGTATTTGCTAGTTCGGCTTTTGTCCACCCTTTTTATCCTTCTTGTTGGAGTACTGAAAAGGAGAGGAATCTGATTGGATTCCTAGTTGGTTAGTGGCCTTGACCAAGGATTCAAAGGGTTGTGGGGAGTGGTGGGATACTTATTGCAGAGCTCTTATTATGATTAGTATGTGGGGTGTAACTATCTCCTTGAGATATCCCTTATTTCATGTTTCCGCTATTTTCTAAAGATCGTGGTCCATGATATTAAACTTGTCCTCCCCATCATTCTTGTTCGAATCCTCAGTTTCTTTCATGGTCTTATCCTGTGCAAGATCTAGATTTCTTCGCTTAACTTGATCTGGATCTTCTTCCTTAGATTGAAGGATAATTGAGTGGGATCAATTTGTGTAGGGGAGGGATGCTTTGTTTCCATCTCTTTAAGGATAGTAAAGGAGTTTGATGCTTCAAATCTTGTATTGGTAGGATTCGATTGTTTTTTAGCTCCACCTTTCGATCTTTGACTGAGAAATATGAATCCATCCTGTGTTTTCTACAAGTGGGATGGTTGGGTAAGGGGTGGCAGTGCTTCAGGGAAATCACACTTAATGTGGAAATACTCATGAAAGTGCATGCATATGAAGGGGACATGTTCGTAATCTAGGGATTGCACCCATTCTTCGTCCTAAAAGCTAAGGAAAATGGCTTCGGGGAGGGGCTTAAAAGCATTCACATGAACATTTATTCGAGCATAAAATGCATAACGACCTCTTTTTGAGATCTATGATATTTTGATAAATTTAACCAGGGTGCTTCTAATCCCCATCAGGGTTTCCTTATCCCAATATCCCTATAGGGTAGGGAGTATAGATGGCCCCAAATCGAGAATTTTGTGAAGTCTTCCTATTTTGGACAAGGGTGCATCCATGGAACTGGGTTACACTTTTTGGCAAGGTGCTTTCAGCAAAAACACAAAAACGTACCTCGATCAAGCAATTTTCAAACCCTTGATCGAGGTCTTAACATCTCGATCAATGGTTTAACAAACAATCGATCGAGGTGTTAAGAGGGTATGTAGCTCTATCGAGGGTTTATTAGGCCCTCGATCGAGGGTTTAGTAAAACCTTGATCAAGTTACTGTTAAAACCTCGATCGAGCTACATACCTCGATCGAGGGCCTGAAAAACAGAGAATTATCCCTCTTACAAGAAAATCAATATTTCTCTGTGTCTTTGAGGGGTGTAAACCCTGCCATTCATGGCACACAACTAAGCGGAGTTTATATTGATAAATTCATCACGGAATCCTCTATCCATTGAGGTATCATGCATGCGTTTTGGAATTCATATGGGTTTTTTTTTCAATTCGTTCTAAAACTTACACTTAGAAAACCTCACAACAACTTCAAAGCAACTCAAAGAAAAATCCGCAGGGTAAAAAATACACATCCAAAAATTTCTTAAAAATGCACAGCCCACACATCAGTGAGTCCTCTTCAAAAGGGTATCTTTGGTTTTTCAATTTTTGAAAATAGTGAAAAAATATGGGATGGACACACGTGTATAAAATGATGTTGAAATAATATGTGGTCACTTTCGAAAATTAATAAATAATTGTATATTGCAAAAAAAATTAACAAAAAAATATGCAAACCACAGTGCATTTTGTGTAGATCATGCATATATATATATATATATATATATATATAGTTTTTAATTATTAATGTAAGATTGAATTATTAGGGTCGGACACAAGCCACTTATTAACTTCTTCAAATTTTTAAGGTCACACAGTTCATTAAATGCAAAATTTCACACATTAAATGACATCGGAATATTTTTTTTAAAATATCGTTGGGAAGCCAACAAAATATTCTACAATTTGTTTTTTCATTGCAAGTTGAAATTCACATGGAATATATGCGTTTCGATGGATTCTATCTAGCACATGAGTAAAACATCAGGTTTTCATCGCCAAATTTGGCCAAAAAGTGTTATCCACCTTCATGGAATCAACCACAATAGTTCCCCTTCTATTGTTGCATGAATAGGTCAGAGTTGTTGAAGAAGTAGGGACCTTTCTCTATGGTTTTTCCCTGTCCTCGACATTGAAGAATATGGCCATGAAGAAACCCTTTCAGCCTAGGTTCAATTCCATGTTTTCTTTTGGATTCCAGTTGTGTGTGATACAACCTTGTAGGGATTTTTTGTTGGGAGAAAATCCCATAAATTTGCAAATTAGGGCATGATCCCTCATGTATTGGGCTGATGCACAATCATGGACTCCTTTAAGGACACTTTAGATGCCACATAATACTAGAATAAACAAAAAAACCCTGATTTTAGGTGACAATTAGGGGTACTTCCCTAACTTATTTGAAGATGAAGTAAAAAAAGAAAAGATAGGTAATTGAATCAGCTTTCATAATATATAGGGTTTATGCAGAGAAAGTGTGTGCAAATGATTATAAAATTAGTTTCCGTGAAAGTGGGTTTTCAAATTTTCAGCACATCTTAACATATATGTTTGTGCGGGTGCAGCAATATATGAGGTAAATGATGTCCATTTGAGATAAAATCTCGCAGACATATAAAGGACATATGGGCCTAGTGCAAAACTATTTATTCGGAAATTTTCATGAATTATTTTTTTTATTATTAATTATTGAAGTCAGAAAAGCTTGAAATTAAAACCTTACGTGCGGGTGCAACACTTTAGGGGCAAAAATTAATGAAATCCTTGATTTCTTAATATAAGATCACAGAGCTTGATCTCGTCTAGTGCACCATATAGTTTT
>LPNX010187012.1:0-47351 GCA_001517045.1 Pseudotsuga menziesii
ATGCACCCAAGGTTTTGTCCATCCAATGCACAAAAGGTTGAGAAAAATCAATGCACAAAAGTAAGAAGCTAAGGAAAAGAATAATAGTTTCTTCAAACAATGGATCAAATGGATGTGATAGTGTATGATTACTTTCTAAATACAAAACAAACACTATTGCAAGTTCAACAGATATTTTATGCTTGGTGTAGGAAGAAAAAATTACGTGATTATATTTCAATAGAACTTTTCAAAATCCTTCTGAGATGAGATATAGTAAGAATCTTTATAATCAACATTGCAAATAACTTGTGGAGAAATCTAAACAAAATCCATATGAATGGTAAGGTACCCAGTACATTCACATACCCAGTATATTAAAATACAAATATATTGGAATGTAATGTACCTGTATGCTAGGTTACGTGCAATGTAACATGTAGTGTTTTTGTACGTTACCAACAACTACCCAGATGAATATTTGTAGCTAAGAATACCGCATAACATTTCAAATTCTCTAAAACTAAACTTTAATATGACTTATAAATTGAAGAAAATTAAAAATAATATATAATGAGACCATATCAACTCACTACTACAAAAGCGTAATATAAATTATAGGATCAAAATCCTTAAAATTAGATTAAATAAAAAACAAACAAAGCTTAATTATAGATTAAAAATAATTAAACAATGGTTAACAATGTTAAAAAAACCTTTCCGACCTTAACCTGGCAATTTTGACTTTACCATGCTCATCTTGACATTGGCAGTTGACAGTTGGCACTGACTTGACAATCAACCTAACAACCCTCTCGACATCCGATTTTCGATGTCAACATGTTGGAAATCGGGAGTTGACTCAATCAAACAAAAATTACAATGAACACTCTCGACTTCCGATTCTCGACATCAACATGCCAGAAGTTGGTATTTGACACCAATATACAAGAATTACAACATTCACTCTTGAATTCCAATTCCTGACGTCGGCACGTCGAAAGTCAAGATTTGACACCGGATCATCGACATTGTAATCAACAGTCATGATTACTGTGATTCCATATAAAAACACTTAGCCATTTTGTTAAAACGACTAAGGCAAGAAATAACTTGCGGCTTAACCCGGATTCTTCCAAAACTCAGCATTGAGATCTTTCTTAAAAGACAGGTGTCAAGTTCACTAAATGACACTCAAACAAATTAATTTTGTGGACAAACAACTAAGGCGACATGGACATTGGATGGAAACGACCATTCATGCTTCCAACAAACCCCCAAAACCTAGAATAGACTTATAGAGTTCTAAGTAATCCGAGTAAAAGCAAAAATAAACTTGCACTTCATGACTGGAATTATCTAATGGAATGTATAACCAACTAAAAACTTCAAAAACCACTCCATTAAAATTGACAACAACAGTGAAAACACATTACAATCATAACACTTGACCAATTGTTTACAACATTACACAATTACAGACTTGGGAAAACATTGATAATTTAACAACTTGTCGACCTTCAACACATTCACATAATACCTAAGTACAAGCTCCTTTATCCTATAATACCAAACATGAGGGAATTCAAACTCAAACATGTAGTATTTAACCAATTCCCATTATTAAGTCACATAGCCATTTTATTAAACATGAAACTAGAATAGAATTCTCACTTAAACCTCTCCTTCATAAAAGAAATTAATTACATACTTTAGAGCCTATTGGCTTGATTACCAATGTCCATCTAAGGATTAATTCATTCAATGGGGAACCATAAAGGATAAAACCCCGCAAAATTCCTCATAATAGTATAGACGCAAAGACTGTATCATAAGATGAGCAAACCCATTAATAAGAAGTCTTCAACAACTATATATCTCTCATCTCTCTCTCTCTCTCTCTCTCTCTCTCTCTCATGCGAGCTTGAGTGAGTGTGAGGTGTGTATAAATGAGGGAGGGATCCTCCCTATTTACACCTTTCAATTGAATGAGCTATTACATGACTTGGGTCGACCTCTTACCCTAACATGGTCGACTTCTCCTAGAGAGACTCCAAAAATGCATTACATGATGTTACACTAGGGACTATTTGTTGAAATATTGTGACTTCAAAGGATATTCTAAATGTATTCTACTTATGTACCCCAAGGGAGATGTTATTATTCCTCCGTCAAGATGTTGCTATTGTAATTGGTCATCATAGAGTCATGAGGTAAAGCCTCCATTGTAATTCAGTTCAATAGTACCCCAATGAATAATATAAAATATTGTTTTGAGTCTTCCTAGGTGAAGTTGGCCCAGACAGTTTAGTGGGGATGACTTGATTACGATAAAAGTCAGTTGACTTAAAGTGTATAAATAGAGGAGTTGTGCTTCTCAGTAGAACACATGCTCACTCACTTGAGTCATTCATAGGAGAGAGAGAGAGAGACAGAGAGAGAGAGAGAGAGAGAGAGGAGAATACATGTTTTGGGGTTTTATCTTACACATATTATACAGAGGAAGTTTTGCAAGGTTTTCTTCCCCTTTAGTGTTTCCTGGGATAAATATTGTGTCTATCTTGTGATTGTGTTTCTTTCAGCGATTATGCATATGCTACTTTTGTGAATTTGGATTAAAAAATAATGATATATATCTTAGCATATGAAACCTTAACATGGTATCAGAGCTAGCCTGAATAGGACATTTTTCACAAGGTGAAACTCTCTCTCCTCTCCCTCTAGAATAAATTAGGGTTTCTGCAAAGTTTGGAATTTGGAAGATATACTTAGATAGACATATTTGCCTCCCTAGAGCACATCTATTGAGCCCAGGATCAAATTTTTTGGGTGGTTGAATCTCCAAGAAATCCAAACCCTAGTTTTTCCCTGAATCAGAAAACTACAGAAAACCACAACCATAAATTCTATAGGAATTGGAACCTCGCAAGTAATATTTGAAGGGTGAAGATTTGGGATTTCCACAAATCAAGTGGACCAACCAACTCGCCTCACTCAAGCACATCTCCTAGTAAGGTCATATTTTCATTTTGAGAAATTTCAATTTTTAGTGACCTCTTGGATAGGATGGCCCCAATCACTAAGCTTGAGCACAAACTAGAAGGCATAGAAAACTTCCTAGCATTGAAGTATAGAATTGGTCTCATTCTGAAAGAGAATGGCCTTGAGAAGTACATCAAGGATGAATTTGCAGAACCCAAAGAAGATGAAGCTAAGGATAAGCATGAACAAGACATAATCAAGGCAATGAGGATCATTGTTGATTCTATCAAAGATCACTTGATCCCTCGAGTGTCATCTAATAAGACACCAAAGTAAATGTATGATGCACTTTCTAGAATGTATGAGGGAAGGAACATCAACGGAAAGATGAATTTGAGAGCCCAATTGAAGGGCACCAAGATGAGAAAGGAGAATCAATTCAAGATTACTTCACAAGGGTCTCTCAATTTAGGGAACAAGTAAGTGCTATTAGAGACACCCTTGATGAGGATGAACTAGTTATGACTACTCTCAATGGTATCACTAGACCTTGGGACTCATTCATACAAACTCTGTGTGTCATGAAAGAAAGTATGAAGTTTGACATTGTATGGGAAGATTGCATTCAAGAAGAAGCTAGAGTAGTTAACAGAGAAGCTCTACTTAGAGAATATTATCAGGTTCTAGCCATCCATACTAAAGGAAGAAAACAATCAAACTTCAAGAAAGGTAATCATAAACCTTCAAATAAGATGTTTCAAAAGAAAAAAGTAAACAATTAGAGTAAATATTACTCAAAGTATCAATGCTATAATTGTCATAAGAAAGGACACCTTGTCAGAGAGTTTCCATCACCAAAGAAGAAGAACAACAAGAGACATCATGCTCATCTAGCTGAGGATGAGGATGAAGAAGAAAGACCTCGGAAGAGATTAACAAAAGAAGAAGATGTAGAAGAAAATGTACTATTCTCTGCACTCTCTGGTTCTATAAGACCTGGAGAAGATACATGGCTTATTGATAGTGGTGCTTCAAATCACATGACAGGGAAGAAGCAAACTATGTCAAGACTTGAAGAAAAGAGCTCTCCTCAGAAAGTATCATAAGGAGATGACTATCAATATCCCATCAAAGGTATTGGTGAATCAGACTACAAGCTTGAATCTAGGACTTCCATGAAGATGAAGGACGTACTGTATGTACCAGTTTTGAAAAAGAACTTACTTTCCATCTCATCACAAGATAAGAAAGGATATAGAGTTACTTTTATAGGATATAGAGTTACTTTTATAGATGGACAAGTACTTATGTGGTCCAAATTAAACACACTTTAAGATGTTGTGGTCATAGGAAGAAGAAGGAGGATTGTACAATCTCAAAGGACATCCAGAGACAACCCTTTTCCATGAGACTACCAGCTCAAGTGAACTATGTCATAGGAGGATTTCTCACATCAACTACAAAGCACTACCCTATGTGAGCAAGGTGGTAACACAATTACCAGATTTGAATATTGATCATGAGGGAACATGCAAAGTATGTGCAAGAGGAAAGAACATCAAGAATCCCTTTCTGAAAAGTGAAACAAAGACTAAAGGTACATTGGAATTCATTCATTCTTATGTATGTGGTCTTATGCCCTCCATATCGTTAAGTGGATATGAATATTATGTCACATTTATTGATGACTATTCAAGAAATACATGGATATATTTCTTTAAGACCAAGAGTGAAGTGTTCAGGAAATTCAAGGAATTCAAAGCCTTGATAGAAAACCATTCATAAAGAAGAATCAAGACACTAAGATCAGATAATGGTGGAGAATATACTTCAAAATAATTTGAATCATTATGCAAGGAGGTTGGAATCAAGAGGGAACTAACCACTCCCTATAATCCTCAACATAATGGTGTTGTGGAAAGAAAGAATAGAACCATTATGGAAGCGGTGAAAACAATGATTCATGATGAAGACCTCCCCATGCACCTGTGGGCTAAAGCAGCAAGAACAACCATTTATGTGCAAGATAGATTATCTCATAGTTCTCTTGGATTCAAGACTCCTGAAGAAATGTATACATGAAAGAAACCTTAAGTGAGCCATATCAAGATATTTGGTTGTCCAGTATATGTACATATTCCAAAAGAGAAGAGAGCCAAGTTGGATCCTTCTGGAAATAAGGGAGGATTTGTTGGATACTGTGAAGTCTCCAAAGCCTTCGGGATATACATTTTAGGATTCCATCATATATAGATTAGTAGGGATGTAACATTTGATGAAGAGACAACTCTTAAGAAATCCAGGAGGTGTCATCTTGAAGAAGTACATGAAGAGGATGTACATCCCAGAATGGTAGAAGTTGAACCCTCTCCTGAAATAGTAGTATCTGAAGATCATGATATGCTAGAACCTTAGGAACCCCCTACTATGGATATATCTTGAAAGTGAAAACCTGCTTGGGTAAGAGAAATAATACAAGAAGCAAAGAGATATGGAGCTCCAGAAGGCTCCACAAGAACAAGAAAAATATTAAATCCATAGTCTGGTTGTGTAGCTTTGATGTGTGACCTTGTAGATCAAGAACCAACCAACTACAAGGAAGTTACACATAAGAAAGAGTGGGTGGAAGAAATGACGGAAGAATACCAATCAATAATGAAGAATTATGTTTGGGTTATAGTACCCAAACCAGAAAACAAGAGTGTGGTATATCCGAAATGGATCTACAAGATAAAAAAATGCTACTGATGGAAGTATTGAAAAGTACAAGGCAAGATTTGTGGCTAGAGGATTCTCTCAAAAATAGGGGATTGATTATGAAGAGACATTTAATCTAGTAGCAAGGTACACTTCCATCAGAACCATCATGGCACTTGATTCCATGATGAAGTGGGATCTACACCAGATCGATGTAAAGAAAACCTTCTTGAATGGTATGATTGAGGAAGAGGTTTACATCGAATAGCCACAAGTATTTGAAGTTGGAGACAGAGTGACTCATGTATGTAAGTTGAAAAAGGATATGTATGGACTGAAGCAAGCTCTTAGAGATTGGTATGGAAGAATAGATAGATTCTTGGCAAGCTTTGGCTTTACCAAGAGTAAATTTGATCCTAACCTTTACATGAATTTTATGGATGATGAACCAGTCATATTATTACTATATGTAGATGATCTATTTCTGGATGGAAATCAGAAACATATCATAGATAGTAAGAAGAATCTTGGATTGATGCATTATTTCATCGAGATGGAAGTGTGGCAGAGCCCAGAAGGAATCTTTCTAAACCAGGGAAAGTATGTAAAAGAAATCTTGAAAATATTTGATATGTTGAATTGTAAATCCACAGCCATGCCCATGGAAACCAACCTGAATTTGTTATATGATGAATCATCAGAGTTAGTGGAAATGACTCAGTACAGACAGATTATTGGGTCACTGATGTATCTAATGAATACAAGGCCAAATATATGCTTTACTATGAACACCTTAAGTCAGCATCTAGTTAAACCTAGATGGGTTCACTTGATAGCTGCAAAGCATGCGATGAGGTACCTAAAAGGTACGATAGGTTTGGGACTTTACTATGATAGATATCATGACTATAGATTGTATGGATATACAAATTTAGATTGGGAAGGAAATGATGGATATAGGAAGAGCACCTCAGGTGGATGTTATTGTCTAGGATCCGCTATGATCTCATGGTTTAGTAAGAAACAATCTAGTGTTTATCTTAGCACAACTGAAGCAGAGTACATAGAAAATTTCTTTATTAGTTGTGAAGCAATATGGCTTCAGAAATTGATGTAAGGACTATTTGACATAGAGTTGGATACTATTTTGATTCTTTGTGATAACCAGAGTTGCATAAAGATGACAAAGAATCCTATGTTCCATCATAAATCAAATCACATAGAAATTCAATATTTTTATATAAGGGATATGCTACAAAAGGGAGCTATAAATATACAGTATGTAAGTATCGATGAGAAAGTTGTTGATGTGCTCACCAAGCCTCTATCTCGAGTAAATATTGAATATTTCCATGACAAACTTGGTGTAGTCAAAAAAGACTTTCCTCACAAGGAGGAGCAATGATGATACTACAAAATTTCCTTGCAAGAAGGAATGATGAAGATATAGACTCTCTTCAGAAAGGAGGAACAAGTCAAATATATGGACTCTCCTCGAAAAGGAAGAATAGGTCGAAGATATGAACCCTCCTCGAACAAAGGGGGAGAAGGTTGATGATATGGATCCTCCTGGAAATGGGGGAGTGATGATAAGACTGTCATTAATGATAGAACGACAGTGAATCTCTAGTATGAAAGAGGCCAAGTACGCCTGAAGATGCTGACAAGGTCCGACATTCACTTTTGAATGATGTTATTCTCTATTGAGGATGGCCTTGTAGGAAATAACACTATGTTCCTGAGAGTGGTCCTTACTAGCTAAGGGTGTCCTTGCAGACGTTACTCTCGCATGCAGAGTACCCACATTCATTTTTGGATACCATAGTATAACATTCACTTGCAAATGGTCATATATTTCATGCTGAGGATGTCCTATGACGAGTCCTTATGGACGACAGGGCCGAAATTTTGGTGCGGTCGATATCTTCCTTGCAGACGTTACTCTTGCATGGAGAGTATACCTATATTTATATGTAGATTCCATAGAATAAAACTCGCTTGGGAGTGGTCCTAGATTTAGTGTTGAGGATGCTCTATGATGAGTCATTATGGACGTTGTAGTATAGAACTCACATGGAGTGGTCCTATCTTTCATGCTGAGGATGTCCTACGATGAGGGCCTACATCTAAGTGTGGTGAATATCTACAGTTGTAGACAATACTCTTGTAAGGAGAGTATTCCTACATTTACATGTAGATTCCATTGTATAACACTCGCTTGGAGTGGTCCTAGCTCTAACAGGATAAGGATGGTCTACAATGAGTCCTTATAGACAATAGGTCCTACGTTTACATGCATACGAGATCTACATTCAGTTGTAGATGATTCAGTTTATTGAAACTATGGACCCTCCTCGTTAAGGAGGAGTAAGTTGATGGAGGATTACATCATCCTTGGACCTATGTCCTAAAGTGTTAGGGATTGATCATATCGCAAAGAGATCATGTGTACTATACGTAGTGTTGTTGGAAAGGATCGAGAAGATCGAAGTGTTGTTGCAAAGGATCGAGAAGATCGAAGTGATGTTGCAAAGGATCGAGAAGATCGAAGCGCTGCTGCAAAGGATCGAGAAGATCGAAGTGCTGCTACAAAGGATCAAGAATATCAAAGTGCTGCTGCAAAGGATCGAGAAGATCAAAGTGTTGCTGTAAAGGATCGAGAAGATCAAAGTGCTGCTGTAAAGGATCAACAAGATCAAAGTGATGCTACGAAGGATCAAAAGATCGAAGTGTTGCTGCAAAAGGATCATGTGATCATATGATGCAGAAGATGAAGACAATGAAGAGTAATTGTTCCAGTTATTGATGAATGTTTAAAAATTCCTATGACGTATAGATGTATTATCTTGATACTGTTGAAGATTCTCTCTCTCATTACTCGTATAGTTGATGATGATGTTGTCAATAGAATACCCTTCTCGTTAAGTGGGAGTGTTGAAATATTGTAACTTCAAAGGATATTCTAAATGTATTTTACTGATGTATCCCAAGGTATATGTTATTATTCCTCTGTCGGTATGTTACCATTGTAATTGGTCATCATAGAGTCATGAGGTAAAGCCTCCATTTTAAGTCGGTTCAATAGTACCCCAATGAATAATATAAAATACTATTTTGAGTCTTCCTAGGTAAAGTCATCCCAAAAAATTTAGTGGGGTCGACTTGATTAGGGTAAAAGTTAGTTGACTTAATGTGTATAAATAGAGGAGTTGTGCTTCTCATTAGAACACATACCCACTCACTTGATTAGTGCATAGGAGAGAGAGAGAGATCAACAAGGACGAGAAAACTTGTTTTGGGGGTTTATCTTACACATCTTATACAGAGGAAGTTTTGTTGGGTTTTCTTCCCTTTTAGGGTTTCCCATGATAAATACTATGTCTATATTGTGATTGTGTTTCTTTCAATGATTTTACATATGCTACTGTTGTGAATTTGGATTAAACACTAATGATATCTAGCTTAGCATATGAAATATTAACACTATTGACCCAAGTTACAACGTAGGTTGTACCTCAAGGTATATACACAGTAATGGCATCCCAAAGGGAGGAAAACAAATATCCGATGGGGGTGCAACAACATGCAATGATAATATATATGGCATAATATATTCCGAAGTTACAAATACATTAACACTCCCTCTTAACTAGGAAGGTATTCTCTATCTTCCAAACTCATCAACACATCTGGTGCAGTCATCATCATAGAGTCATCTTCATAGTTGTTGCCATCAACATATTCTTATCGATCATATAATGGTACTATCTGTCATCAGAAGTTTCTACAGAGCCAACCATTTTTCATGTTGGGTGTAGGCCTAGTCCTCATCACATATATGAGCAATCCATCACGTAGGAACAATCCCAGACCTTCTTTACATTTCCATGGAAATAACCTGCATCTCCTACCTTTATATTGTCGTATCCATATCATCTCTTTTGTCTTGCAAAAAACAAAACAAAACACACATAGCACACATAGCACAAACTAGATGTATCCCACCTGCGTTCTATCACCATAGTAGTATGCCAGGATCTTTCACATCATCAAGACAACCTGTAACATCCACTATGGGAGAATCTCCTAGGAGCACACCAAGTGCATTACGTCTCTCCACGGTTAACCTACGTTCTACCAGCATAGGAGAACTGCCTAGGTGAACCTCAAGTGCCTTATGACCTTATCATCTCCAACATGGGAACACACACATATATAGATATATATGTAAGGATTGATTATGGTCGAACAACTTGCTACACCAGGGCTTTTATGTTCCAAGTCAATCTCAAGGACTTATTACATTTGAACAACCTCCGTCCAAGATATTTTTCATTCAGACAACCTTCTATGCTTATTACATCTGAGTAACCTGCGTACCATGCCAAGGATCCTATTTACACTCGAAAAACCCACAGGACTTATTACATTTCAATAACCTTTGTATCATGTTAGGGATCATATTTACATTTGTAGAACTTATCTCAGGACTTATTACATACAAATAACTTGTATAGCATGCCAAGGTTCATATTTACATTCAGACAACCTGTCTCAGGATTGATTACGTCTGAGTAACCTGTGCATCACACCAATGCTCATATTTACACTCAAACAACCTACAGGACTGATTACATCCAAGCAACCTGTTACACCAGGGTATTTTCAGCTCGAAAAACCTATTTCATTTCCCATGTGAGATATCATGTATTCGCGTCTTCTAGTCTCTCGCTATTTCTAGCATAGAAACATATTAGGACTGATTACACCCAAGGATAACATGCAAGCTTCACTAGGACTCATTACATCCAAGGACAACCTATGAGACTGATTATATCTGAGCAACCTACGATCTTCTCCATGATTTTACGCTCAGACAACCTATCTCTCCAGCTATGCTAGAACTCATCACTCCCTCTTTCGAGGAGTCTTGTTCTAGATCACACCAAGTATTTCTCTGAAGTAATCGAACTTCACTCTAGCTAGAGGGTTGGTCAACACATCAACTGTCTACTCATCCATTGCCACATACTAGAGCTTCATTGCTCGTCTCTGCACCATATCCCTGATATAGTGGAACTTGATCTCTATGTGCTTTGACTTGTCATGGAACACAAGGTTCTCCAACAGCTTCACACAACTCTGATTGCTACAGAAGATTCAAGTCACATCTAATTGGAGATCAAACAAATCAAACAATAGCTTCTGCAGCCACACTGCCTCACAACTAGATGAGAAAGCGACAACATACTCTTCCTCAGTTGTACTCAGCGCCACGCGGGATTGCTTCCTACTAAACTAGGAGATCATGTCAAATCCCAAACTGAAGCATCAACCTAAAGTGCTCTTCCTATCAGTGGCGCTACCTTACCAATCAGAATCAACATAACCGTGTAGTTTAATCTTCAAATTCGCATCATACTTGATCCCATAATCCATTGTACCCTTTAGGTACCTCAATACATGATTTGTATCTATCAGGTGAACATGTCCCAGATCCATCAGGAACTGGCTCAAGGTGTTCACAACAAATCATATGTCTGGTCTCGTATTTATCAAATACACCAATGAGCCAATCATCTTACGATACAACATGGCATCAATTAGATCGGATGAAGCATCACATAGAAACTTCAAGTTTGATGCCATAGGTGTGGCTATCACCTTGTAGTCTAACATCCTGAATCTCTTTAGAATCTCCACTATATACTTTCCTTGTCTAAGGAAAACCCCATATGTACTCTTCCACACCTCCATGCATAATAAGTAGTGAATCATCCCTAGGTCTTTCATCTTAAACTATATAGCAAGTATGCTCCTTGCATATTTAATGAGTTCATCCTCACATGTAAGGAACAGATCATCAACATATAACAGGAGCATCACTATTTTTACGCCTTAAACCTTGAAGTAAAGGTTGGAATCCTCTTTACTCTTAGTAAATCCTAGGCTCATCAAGAAGATATACATCCTGTCGTACCATGTCCTCAGTTTCTGTTTCAATTCATACAAGGTCTTCTTCACTTTTCACACATGAGTCTTCCCATAACGTGTCTCGAATCCCAGTGGTTGTTCCACATACACTCCCTCCTCAACTACACCATTCAAGAATGTCTTCTTAACATCCATCTGGTGTATCTTCCATTTCATAACTGTAGCCAATGCAAGTACGAATCTAATGGAAGTGTACCTCACCACGAGTGAAAATGTCTCCTCATAGTATATGCATTCTTTCTATGAGAAGCCTCGTTCTACGAATCTTGATGTGTATTTCTCAATGCTACCATCGTCAACATGCTTGATCATGTAGATCCACTTTGAAGTCACAAAAAAATCATTTTTTCGTCTCAGAACTATCTCCCACACATCATTCTTCATGATCAACTGATACTCCTCGATCATGGAATCCTTCCATCCTTTGTTTTATGTAGCGTCTTCATAGGTGGAAGGTTCTTTGTCAGTGATGTCACACAACAGGGTCACATAGATATTGTAAGGATTTGGTATTTTCCTTTCTCTATGCATTCCTTCTATAGCGCCATACCTTTCTGCCTCTTGTATGAGCTCTCGTGCCCATGTTGGTTTCCTCTTGTGGGATTCCTTCTCAATAAGTGTCTCTACCAACTCTTGTGGTTCTTCCATGTCATGATCTTCATGGTCTTATGGAATCACTTCTCCAATTTCCATGCCTCAGACTCTTGTTTCTTTAGGTTCCTCGACCTCTTGAATAGGCAGCCTCCTGGATCTGAAGTATGTTGAGTCTTCATTAAAAGTTAAATTTATATTGATGTCGATCTTCTTGAATATTAGGAGGTATATTCGGTAGGCCTTTGATGATTACGAATATACCATTCTTCCTAAAAGGATCGAGCTTGGTCCTCTTCTCCTTTGGGATATGTATGTACACCGAGAAACCAAATATTGTAAGATGCCTGAACTCTGGTTTTTCTCCTAATAAAGATTCTTCCATAGTTTTGTTGTCAAGTACTCGATGAGGAGTATGGCTCTGTACATTCACAGTTGTCCTTGTTGCTTCTGCACAAAGGTGCATAGGGAGATTCTGGTCATATAGCATTGATTTCGCTACTTCCATTATGGTTTGGTTCTTTCATTCTGCAACCCCATTCTGCTAAGGATTGTATGGAGTGGTCAACTCCCTCTTAATCTCAGACTCTCTGTAGATTTCCTTGAATTCTTCCAAGGTGAATTGTCTTCCATTATCTGACCGTAGAGTCTTGATCTTCCATTTAGTTTGGTTCTCGAACAATGCTTTATATTCCTTGAACTTACTAAATACTTCATTTTTCCCTTCCAAGAAATATATCTAAGGCTTACGTAAGAATCATCTATAAGTGAAACATAGTACACATACCCGCTTAATGAGATAGAAGACATGGGCCTGCATACATTCGAGTGTACTATCTCCAGTATTCCTTTAGCCTTGCTTTCACTACTTGGAAATGTCTTATTTGCATTATTTCCTTATGCACATCCTTTGCAAATTCCTTCATTCTTTTCCTGGATATCTAGAAGTCCGGAGACTGCTTTGCTTTCCATCGGTAGTGATCTACAGTGCACATGTGCAAGCCTTTGGTGGCATAGTTCACTTGGTTCTATTGACTCATGAACCAATGTTTGTTCAGGTTGTCCCTCTAGCTTGTATAAGCCTCTATATTCTTCTCCAATCATTGTTGCATCATCTATTGTATTTCCTTTACACGACATCAGAATTTGTCGATCGACAAATGAAACTCTCATTCCCTTTGCATCTTGTGCAAAGATGGAGAGAAGATTCTTCTTCAATCCTGGAACTTATAACACATCCTTCATCTTTAAATATTTCTTAGAGTCTAGCTTGTATGAAGCTTCTCCACTCTCTTTTATGAGGTATTGATAATCATCCCCAAGTTTCACCTTGTGAGGTGACTCATGCTCAGACAGATTGATGAATGATTCTTTGTACCTTGTCATGTGTTTAGATACCCCACTATCCACAAGCAAATCACTACTCTCCATGTGAGACAGTGCCCGTAAGTGCTAAGGTTAGCACATACTCTTCATATGAATGATCCTTCTCTCTTTTGAATCTTTTGTTTGTTGGTTCATCGTCTTTGGCAACATCAACATGGTGTGTCTTTTTCCTGAAGGGGCAGTCTCCTGCAAAGTGTCCCTTTCCGTCACAAGTATAACATTGAACATTGGAAGGATCTCTCTTAGTGTTCTTTTTTTTCTTGTCCTTCTTCTTGTTGTGATAATGCTTCTCCTTCTTCTTGTAGTTCTTCCTGGTGTGAACTGTGAGAGCTTGATCTTCATTTGCTCCCATCTTCTCTTCTCTTGTTACGATTCAAGCTTTTTCTTGTGTAAATTCTCCTCGGAGACGGCTAAAAGATATCAACTTCATTCTTGCACAAATTCCTTGAATGAATGAGTCCCATGATTTAGGGAGACCATTCAAAGTCGTCATCACAATTTATCCTTCTTCGACATTCTCTTCAACTGCTTCAAGTTGTTTCTTGATTTGAGAAACCCTTGTGAAGTAGGACTATATACTTTCTGAGTTCTGTATCTAGACATTCTTCAACCGGTTCCTCAAAGTCATCTTTTGGTTGATGTTCTTTCCTTCAAAAATCTTTGTCAAAGCATCAAATACTTTATTTGGTGTCTTGAATGATGACACATGGGGGATGAGGTGATCCTTGATTGAATCTTCAATGATTTTCTTGGCTTTAACCAATTTCTTCTTATGAGTAGCCTTAGCCTCATCTCCCTCTGCATATGGAAATTCTCCATTGACGTACTAATCCAAATCATTCTCTTCAAGGATCAGGGAGATTATGTACTTCCATGCTTAAAAGTTATCAGCCCCTCCAAGATTTTCCTCAAGATGAGTATGGTGAGTCATCTTTTCAAATGAGAACCTGAAATGGAAATAGAAAGATTTAGATCTTACCGACTTGAGGTGTCCAACCTAGTTATGGAGTTGGATGACCTAGGGTTTGTCAGAGAAACCCTAATTTTCCATACTAGGAGTTTGAGAATTCTTTTTGTATAGAAATATGCGCTTCCTTGAGGCAAGTTGTTCAACAGGTTCCTTTTCTGAAGACTGAGGTGGGAAGCCTTTGAAACTTGATGCCCTAGTTTCTCTTGGCACTAGTGACAGGATCAAAATCGAAACTTATTCAAATATGAACCTGCTTCCACCAAAAGATGGGCCCTACTTAGGCGAGTTAGCCTAGCCCTCTTTTCTTAATCATCTATGGAGAGAAGGCCTTGAACTAGGAAGCCCTAGTTTTTGTTGTTGCATAGTGCCTTCTTTCAGAAAGGCTTTGATACCATGTTAGTTTTTCTATATATTATTAGCCTAGTTAGGATCTTTATTTGAAAAAATAACAAGTATAGAAATATGCATAAGATAGAACATATACACAAGACACAAATATTTTCACAGGGGAAACCATAAAGGAGAAAACCCCGGAAACTTCCTTAGAATAGTATAGTCACAAAGACTATATCATAAGATGAACAAACCCGGTAATAAGAATTATTTAGCAGCTATCTATCTCTTCTCCTTCTCTCTCTCTCTCTCTCTCTCATGTGAACTTGAGTGAGTGTAAGGTGTGTATAAATGAGGGAGGGTGCCTCCCTATTTATACCTTTCAACTGACTGGTCCCTATTACATGACTGGGGCCGACCTATTACCCTAACAGGGTCGAATTCTCCTAGAGAGACTCCAAAAATACATTACATGATGTTACACTAGGGACTATTGCCCCGACTTACAACATCGGTTGTACCTCAAGGTCTATACACTATAATGACATCCCTAAAGGAGGCAAACACATCTTCGATGGGGGCAACATACAATAATAATATACATTAGACTATCTTCCGAAGTTACAAATACATCAACACCTCATGTTCTTTAACTTAGTCCCTCCTCGCTTCAATCATAATTTGTAGATATAAAATCAACTTAGTTATTGTGATAAAGTATATCTCTTTTTCTTATTTGATGGACTCAAATACTTTTCAGATAAGTATGAAACCACAAATTGCTTGTTAAATATCATATTTAATTATTCTTTAACTTCAAATATATTACATATAACTATCATTTCCATTATGCAATGTGAGGATGATGCTATATGGGGGAATTAAGGGTGTACATGACTAAATTTCAAGCAATACCATTTTCTAAGGGAATTATTTAACTATTAATTATTGAAGTGAAAAAGAAGAAGAAAAAAATCAAAAAAAGAAGAAGAAAACTACTCTGGAGGCTCTAAGGCTCTTAGAGCGCTAGCAAGACTACCATGCTTTTGAAAATGATGATAATTCTTTTCCATATAAGACTATTAAGTTCACCCCATAAAAAACATCCCTAGAGAGATCCATGAACCAAATATCTTATTATTATAAGAGACTATGATAGACGGGTAGAAATATGGAAGGGAAGAATGAAAATTCTTTGTTGTTATTAGTACTAAAGGGCTGTTTTTTTGTCATATCTCAAATTTAAATCTTCTAGCCTATGGGACTTGGATTGAACTAGTATCATTGGAGTTATCTCTAACTTTTTCAATTTTCAATATGTATGGGATTTATATGGTTAGGTAGGTGTTAAAGGAGCATTGATTTGGTCTTCAAAATCTTAGTAATAAATTTGCAATAAACAGGTATAAGAGTTTTGTTTTAAAGAGAATTAAATTCTAGGGGAAATCAAACATAATGACCCTTTCAATTGGACAAATTAGAATCTTCAAGAGTCTATGAAAATGTTTCACAAGCATTTCTTAAAAATGAATAAACTCGTTGATATAATTGAAATAAAAATTTGAAATTAAAAATTACAATAAAAAATCGAAAATCTGTTGCAAGTCATTAAAAAGAAATATATATATAATTAATTTTATAAACCAATGATAAATTTTATATAAACTTTCTCAAAAATTTAAAAATCTATCCATAATTATAAGTTATAAATTTATTTTCACATATTCTTATTTCATAAAAATAAAAAATAACAATCTTTTTAAATACATCGATCACTAAAACTTGTCACAATTTTTGTTAGATGTACCATCACCTTTCCAATACTTGTCATCGTCACTTAAAAAAACCATTCCACAAAACAATCCTTGACATTAATTTTTTTTATACACTATTCAATAAATACAAAAACTAAAACATGCTGTAAACACTAAAATACTTTCAAGAGAGCCAATTGTTTTATGTTATAATTTATCCCAAAACATTTGAGAGCATTGAATGAGGCTTGTAAATTTCTAATCCCCGTGCACCAATGTTCCAAGATTACAACAATGTTCCAAGGCTACCACCGGGACAAATGTTTCTGGGCAGCCAATCAATAGTGAGGGCGGAGTACCCAAAGCTTGATAATTTTGTAAGATGCAAAATATAAAAGTCTCCACATTACCAATAGTTTTTAAATTTATTTATAATTTTGTTGTTATTTTTAAAAGAGGTTTTTATTTATAATTTTGTTGTTATTTTTAAAAGAGGTTTTTATTTATAATTTTGTTGTTATTTTTAAAAGACAAGTTTTAGCTTATAATAACTTATTTGTTAAATCGATAATAAGAATAATTATTATTTGTTGTTATAAAATTCGATCGGTTTAACCACAAAAACCTTACTATTTATTATTGAATTTAACCTTAATATAATAAATAAATAATGAAAAAATACTTCTAATATTTCACAATGTGAATTACATTTTGGCTTCTAAACCAAAGATTGAAAGTACTCTTAATATTTCACAATCGTGAATTGCATTTTGGCTTTGGCTTCAAAACCAGAGATAAGGAAAGGCTGAGCAAGAAATAGTGCTATATGTTGAGTTCATATGGGCTTCATTGCAATTCCTAGCTTCACCCTCTGAAGATTCTGACTTAGCTCCATTGCCTCTGATCTCAACAGGCAATTCTCTTATGTTATATGAACCTAATGCTCTGAAGCAACATTGCATTTCTTCAATATCTCCCCGTTCTCTGCCATTAGATGAACCATATGAGCCCTCAGCTCGTCCAAGTGCTCTTGTTTCCTAAGCCGAGACCTCCTCGCAGATTCTATGTTAGACAACATCCTTCTCTTCTTCCTCTCGTCTACCACATGTTGTTCCTCTGCTTCATCAGAGGCAGAATTGCTCCAAAAGTGTGAAACGGCCTAGCCATTGTCCCCAACAGAATGCAATGAATCCTAAGATGGGCAACCCTTGTCCACAGAGACAGGCATTGATTTCTTTGTGGGCACTCTAGTTTTAGCCCCAGGAGCATTCAGATTTTCAGAAGATGGCATATTGCCATATTGTATACTTTTCATATCATATAATTCTCTGCTAATTTGTGCAGAATGGTTTGGGACTACTGAGTTTTTGCAAAGATCCATTTGATTTGAATGAGAAACAAGCATCTGATTTGACTACAGGTTTGCAGGTCTGTTAAAGAAGGAAAACCAGGGACAAACGTTTCATATATTGTCAAACATTTCCAAAATATGAATAAAAAGCTACTACTGTTGTTGTTTCTAACTCCATTGTTGCCTGTGATGAATCGACTTGAATTGGAGATGGCACCTTATACCCAATTCAGCAGGAAAGGTCTCATCTCTGAAGTTTGGGAGTAAAATAATACAGCATCAGGCAGAGCCAATAGCATATACGGCAGCAGATAAGAATAGGCACATGCGCTAGCGGAGAAAAACTAGAAGTTAATAGGAGATTGGATTGAGCAGAGGATGTATTTATGGGTTCTGTATGTACAATACGTGTAGGAGACAAAATCTTGATTTTATAAGTTTTTAGGTGAGTGGTATAAGCACGCTTCCAAAGAGGATGAAGGGGGGCCATTTTCATTTGGTTGTTTGCACGTGATGTGCATGATTGGTGAGGTCAATTCTTCTTCTTTTTTAAGTTTTAAGAGTTAGTTTAATGAGTAAGATGTGAGTAGGATAAAAAACAATTAAAAAGTCTTATTTTTATCTCGATTTTTTTATATAAGTTCGTTAAAATTATTTTTGAAAATTGCCATTTCTCAATTTTAGTAATTAGATTTGATCAGATTTATTTGTTTTTGACTAAATGATGGATTTTAAAACTACACAGATAGACAAAATTGTGATTTAAACCATCTAAACTGTAATTTCAACATAAATTGCTCTGCCTGATTCTAGCTAATTGAGGACTTTTTGGTTAACCTTTATACTACTCCAGTAAGATGTCTGTATATTTTTTTAATTCGGATTTTGTATTGATATTTGATTGTTTTATTTTTTTTAAATCTCAATTATATGTTGTTTAATTTATCTTTTGAATTTGTATATAAATTCAACATACACTTGATATTAGAATTTGGCTGAAATAAAGTTTCAGTAACCAATGAACAAATGATATTTGAATTAATATAATTAAGACTTTTTTTTTTCAGAAGAAAAAAGCCTGACCTTGATATTCATTTAGAATCAAAGGGCATCTGACGTGCCATCCCAGTATATGGGTTACATACATGAAGTTGAGTCAAAGGATATAAACTTCAGAAGCAACCTAAAAGAGTTACAACTCAACAGAGCAGAGTGGGGGTGAGAACAAAAGCTGCATACAATTCCCATCAGCAACGAAAATTTTGTCCCTTATAACCATATCCATCGTGAACCAAAAAGAGTAGCTCAACCATCTAAAAGAGTCCGCTCCAGTACTATCACCTGGGTGCATAAAAAAAGTGGAGATCCAGCACCGGGCTCAAAAGAGCATAAAACTATCTTGTGAGGTCAAATGACCATCAAAAAATTCAAAGTAAAATCCTAATCCCAGATCCAAAGAAAGGGCTTTTTTAGATAGGCGGTCTGCAGTTTGATTGTGTTCACGGTAGACATGGAAAAAAGACAACTCAAGGAAGCATAGACAGATCTTCCTAATGTCCCTACACCAATGGATAAGCTCAGGTGGTGTGAGGGAAGCAGTACCCATTGCCCAATTGATGATGATCGTTGAGTCACCAAAAATATTGAGATTGGGTAACCCCATCATTTGGGATGTATGCAGAAGGGCCCATAGCCCAAGTAATTCTGCTCTAGTGTTGGTGCTGAGTCCTGCCCCCAATGCAAACTCGAAGGAATGTAACTCATTCAGATGCAAACTAAAGCCAACCCCTCCAATGTTATTGGCAAATGCTCCATCAAAAAACCCACAGGGATATACAAGAATAGGTCCCGGTCCCTTGGGTCTATATTTTTTTACTCTAGTGACAGTAGGGCAGTAAAGCTATGAGGAGTAAGAAATCTGATGGAGTAAGCTAATAACAAGAACTATTTTCCCTTCAAAGATAAATACATTTCTTGCTTTCCATATTGTCCACATGGCAATGAATGGGAGATAGCAGTATTTAAAATGCTTAGTGAAAGAAACAGTCCACATATCCAGGAAAGAACAGAAACTATCAGACTGGAGAGGAGGGGACAAATGGTGCTGCTCCATTAGGACAAAGACTAAACTTTTCCATACAGGGCAATGATAAAAAAGGTGCTCGATACTTTCAATATCCATTTTGCATAGCGCACATATACCAGGCCCCGTCCATCCACGCTTTTGAAGGCTGTCCCAAGTAAGCAATTTGTTCTTTAGTGCCAACCATAAAAAACAACAAATTTTCCTGGGAAGTACGCTGTTCCAAACAAAAGCTAGAAGTCTGCTGCCTACTGGAGGGGAGGATGCAAGGATAATGCATTCATATATCAGTTTTGCTGAAACAGTTCCATTTGACTTTTTGAAAGACCAAGTCAGAGCATCCATCTGATCAATAAGTTGTAAGCCACAAGTTTCCATACCTCTCGTGAAAGAATTCCATGCTTCCTTCCAGACACCACCTACATAGAGATCCTCGGCAGAATACCAGTATTTATGTGCATCCAGGAGGGTATTCCGAGCCTGTGCAAGAGTCACAATATCCAAATCTTCCAAGTACTCGCGAAGCCCTGGAGGAATCATGAGCGAGTTGGATACACCAACGATCGGATCAATGCCGAGAAGAACATTCTTTCCATTACCAACCTGCCAAGCAAGTTGCCGACCAAGCCACGGGAGGGTGAGTAGGAACCCTTTCCAAATAGCAGATACACCACGGGACAAGAATTTTTTGCCTCTGAGCCAAGACTCTACTGAGCACATCTTCAATTATTTACTGCTAATAACACGGTGCCATAATCCATCATTCTGGAGTACCAGCCATAGATTCTTCAATCTAAGTGCAACACTAAACCAATTCAGATGCTTAATACCCCATCCACCATATTCTTTAGGCCATGAAAGATCCCTCCAGTTGGTCAAGTGATACCGGTGCTTGTTATCTGAGGAGCCCCAGAGGAAGGCAAATGCTAGACTCCTGAGTTTGCTTAAGACAGATACAGGAATGGGAGCTAGGCCCATCCAGCAGACAGGAATACTAGTTAAAACAACTTGCACAAGAGTCAGACGGCCTTCGAGTGAGAGAATCTTGTGAGCCCAATGGGAGATCCAGTGATCAAATTTCTTAATCAGCCAATGCCAGTCACGAACCCTATAACCCAAAGGCTTGATAAAATAGCCGAGGTACATAAATCCGGTAGTGATAGTCTCCATCTTGTAGGGCAGAGCCTTTGAAATCTCAGTTCGGATATCAACATCCATATTGTTATAAAGAAAACATGATTTGTTAATACTAATACACATCCCCAAAGCCTTGCAGAATTTGCTTAGAATGACTTCAAAGGCCATCCATTCAGTTAAGGTACCAGAACCCAATAAGATCACATCATCTACAAAAAGGAGATGAGTAAGAGTAAAGGTAGAAGAGATCTTGATACCTTTGATGAGTCCATGATCTCTAGCATTTGTAATCGAGAGATAGAGCCCTTCTATCACAAGTATAAAGAGCAAGGGCGAGAGGGGACAACCCTGTTTGATACCTCCGGAGGCAAAAAAGAACTTTGAGGGAGTACCATTGATAAGTACTGCAAAATTTGCTGATGTAATGCAACCCATAATCCAATTAACAACAAGGAGAGGAATCCCAATCTGAATCAGTATAAGCCTGATGAAGGACTAGTTGACCCGGTCAAAGGCCTTCACCAAATCCAATTTAAGGATAAGAGCACATGAATTCTTTGTCTTGACAGAGTGAAGAGCCTCTTGTACAATACCAATGGGTTCCACAATCTGGCGATTTTTTAAAAAACCAAATTGTTCAATAGATATATGAGAATCCAAGAAGGGCTTTAGTCTCACAGCAATGACCTTGGATATCAATTTATAAAGCAGATTACACAAGGAAATGGGCCTAAAATTGACGAAGGAAGAAGGCTTTTCCTTTTTGGGGATAAGTGTTAGAAAGGTGGAGTTAAGGGAGGGAAGGATACAACCAAAAACCCTGGTAAAATCCACAACAGAGAGCAGTTCTTCACCCAACAAATCAAAGAAGTGGAGATAGAATTTGACAGGCCAGCCATCTGGATTGGGGCTCCTATCTTTCTTGAATGAGTGAAGGGCATAATCAAGTTCTGATAATGTGACCGATTGTGTGAGATAAGGAGCATCAATAGTGGAGATCATAACTGGGTAAAGTGATACAACATTGAGTTGTTCCAGTAGACAGGCCTCATTATCATCTCTGAAGAGATTCGCAAAGTGTACTTGACCCAATACCTTTAACTTAGTTTCATCCTCAATACACCTTCCCCCATCATCCAAAAGGGACCAAATAGAGTTTTGGTTCCTCCTACATGAAGCAACAACATGAAAGTACTTAGTGTTAGAGTCACCTTCAAGTGCCCATTTGGTACGACTTTTGAGCTGCTAGGTCAATAGGTGGTGCTCCAAAATCTTCTTCTTTTTTGTCCTGAGCTGAGACAGGGATAACTGCTCCTCCTGAGAGAGGATACCAAAAGAGGAGTTGGAGAGTAATGAACTGATATCCTCATCCAATATCAGAGATTTAGCTTCCATGAGAGAACCTTTTTCTTTTATCCAGGCCTTAACTTCCCTCTTGAGTGTGCGGAGTTTTATGGAGAGGTGATCCATCACCGATCCAGGCAGAGAGGGAGATAGTCTGGGCCATCTATCAGTGAGCCAAGTAGAGAAGTCCTGATCCATGAGCCATGATCTATTGAATTTAAAGGGGTAATTACAGGATCCACGAGACTTATTCCACTCAAAGCAGACAGGGAAATGATCAGAAATATCAGAGTGGTAAGTCCACACCCGATGAACTAAGAGGGAAGGGATCAGAGAGGAGGCAATTAAGAAGCGGTTGAGTCTTTTGCTGATTCCATGATCCCCCACCCTACCATTCCTCCAGGTGGGACCATCAATAGAAGAGGCAACATCGATAAGTCCCACTGAGTCAAAAAGGTTCTTAAAGAAGGAAGCGAGGGGTTCATGTATAGCCCTTTTTCCCCAGATCTCCGAAGCGTTCATGGTCAAGTTAAGGTCTCCACCCAGAATCAAGTGAGGAGAATTTAGTAGACCCCCCCTATGAACCTTATCCCAGAAGTTATCCCTGTCCTTATAGGGGCCATAGCAGTTGATGATGTCAAGGATGGCAGCCATGCCACAAAATTTAGCCTTGACAAGAATACCAACGAGAGTCTCATATGCACGACATCTAACCCTACTAGGGTTCCAAGCAGTAAGTAGCCCACCTGAGAGACCGGAGGCACTAATGGCAGAAAATTCCCAGTTAGGAAGGAGCTTAGAAAAAGCATGCAAATCAGGGTAAGCACTACACATTGTCTCTTGGAGGAGAATCATATTCGAGCGAATAGAAAGAAAGAGAGAGCGGAGGCTACTATGTTTAGTCTTGCCCCCCAGACCCCTGACATTGAGAGAAAGGATCAACATTAAGGAACAAGGGGGTGGGGAGGAGATGCTCTAAGTCCCCGAGAATTAAGCCCTATTGCAGCATCCTTGATGCAGACAGAGAGAGGGATGTATGGAGGAGAGGCTGAGGATAGGTTATCCGTAAAGCCCTTCTTTTCCTTCTTCTTTCTAATAGTCTCATTCTTGAATCAGATTGAGTTGAGGTGGAGGGTATTTGGGGAAGACGGTGTAACGGCAAATAAAATTGACAGCGTTTTATGAAGGGCAAGATCCGAGAAGGAAGGGGAGGAGAGAGGACTACGAGGTGAGGGGGAAGTTGGGGGAGAGGTGGGAGCAGTGGGAAGTGGAGGAAAATACACTAATGAGGAGAGTATAGGGACCATAGGAGACAATGATGCACTCGAAGGCGTAACGGGGAAAGAATCAATGAGGTCAACAGACGCTGGTGCCACTACCGGAGTCAAAGGAGTGGGCTCATCCGAGGCCACATCAACAGAGTCGGCTGAGGGAACCAAAGGATAAAAGGAGGATGAAAGTGAGGAGTCCCGAGAGCCAATGACCAAGGGTTTAACTGGACATGCCTCAGGGAAGGATTCATCCAGTACTAGGCCAGGTTCACCAATAGTAGCAGGAGCCCCCACCAAAACATCAATATCATCAATCATAGCATCAGAGACATCCCAAAGAGTGAAAGAGACTGTGAATACATACCTTTTTTTGCATCCCTTGACCGAGAGGAGTCGACTCCAGAATAGATCAGAGGGGGATCAGTCGGACAGGAATCGAGAGGAGTATTCCTAAGAGAGGGGCAGCTTCTCCAAAGGTGGCCAGTATCTCTACAGTTACTGCAACGGAATCGGACGTCCAAATAGTCCAACTTCTGAATCATGAGGCGGTCCTTACAGAGTATCTCTACTTCGGCAGGAAGACCCATGGAAACATCCATCTCGACCAGGACCCGAGCCACTCTTTTGTCAAATGACAGGTGGAAGTCTTCGTCAACTGCCACGAATCTACCGATAGTATTTGCAATACCCTCGAGAATATGCAGACTCCAGAGAGGAAAGCGTAGGTGCGGCAGCAATACCCAAAGGTGGCATTTCGTCACCCGCTCCCGGAGTGGGTCGAAATGTGTATGCCAACATTCCAGGACTAATGACCCCGAACCGATACGCCAGATCTTATCCAAGATGAGAGAGGCATGTTCAGCTTCTAAGAAGACGAAAACGATCCATCCATTGGATAGGAGGCTAATAGTCGGAGTATAAGTCAATAACGGCTTCCAGAAATCCGTAGCCCAGTCGATCCACACCTTCTTTCCCAGTCTGCAATATTCAAGACGCCTGATAAGCGCCCTAGAGCACAAAGAAGTAACCTTGTCCATGAAGATATCGTGTCCAAGGACGGAGCGGAAATTTCCCTCGTGAGTTTTGATGTTCTTTGCATGTCTCCTACGGTAGGCATAGGACAAGGAACCATCATCGGGACCGACAGTAACCCTAGTTATCCGGAGAAAATCATGGAGTCCCAAAAGTCAAACCCCCACATAATTAAGACTTAAAAAAATAATGAAACATTAAAATATGGAAGACGAACGAATAGCCCACTTTAAAATGTGATAACATCATTAAAGTAATTCGGTAATAAGTGGGTGGTATAAATACGGAATTATGATATTATAATAGTTACGTTTTAAAGTAAACAATGTTTTAGTTTCCCAAAAAATAAAGCAATGTTGACATTTTACCTACCATATGGATAAGAACATTGTTTAAATATTAATATAATCCCGTGAGATAATGCTTCATATGAAACTGTTCATGGTTTTGATTAATGAGAAAAGTAATTGACTTATAATATATATATATATAAAAGAATGTAGATGGGCGACATAATGAGCTTTTTTTCATAAGAATTATTAGAATAAAGTTTAAACCATGTTCTTATTATTATCCATACTGTTGGTAAAATGTTAACATCGAAAGAATAAATGATTTCCTACTTGAAGAAATAGCTATTAGTTTATATAATCGCCAATAGTTTTCGTCTGAGAAAAAAAGTAGCTATTAGTTTATATAATATTAAATTATATCGTAAAACTGATACTTGTAACATATCGTGATTGCGAGGCCTTTGTGATTGAGAGTTCTAGGGATACGTCCTTCCTTAAGGTTTGGTGGCCACCCTCATGAAAGTCAAGGTTAAACCATTTTTATTTGAGTGAACCCTTAGTTTGATTCATTTTATTGTATTTTAGTACCATGTTTACTATAAGGAAAATATGAAAACTTAAGTTTATGTGATCTTTTTTTCGTGATATATTTTAATGGTTTATGGACATTGGTGAGCTATATAAAATGATGTATTGTTGTGTCAAAATAAAAAGTACATTGTGGTTAGAATTAAAAAAAAAAACCATATTGAATTTTCATTTTGATAATTATTATTGTTTTTCTTTCCTCGTAGCATAGATGTCATTCTTTTTACTATTCTTCAACCTTGATATCTCATGCTTTTGAATGGTTAAATTCTATGTATATTTTTCATCCACAATGGATTAAAAATCTCAATTTGATATAAAAAACTATATAATTTTCTTTGTTATGTTTTTTTTCATTTCTATATTTTTATTGGATTGCAAAATTACGTTTTTCAATGCCTTTTAGAACGTAGCCAATGCACACACACATATATATAGTTCTTATGCACCATTTTCAATGCACGCATAGGTTGAATTGAAACAATGCTTATAGTTTTTGGTAGTATGTCATGTCCCCTCAAAGTGGCCATTAAAGTGTTGACCATACTGGACTCCTAGGAGGGGCTCAATTTGACATTAATCATGCTCCCTAGGAAAATTTTGTAATAATTAATTAAGTAAGACATGTATCTAAGTTTTATTTTCCATTATAATTATTATTGCTAATTAATGAGGTGTAAAGAAGCTGCCTAGTCAGGTGGGGCGCATTGGGCAAGTCTACTAGCCAAGGAAGGAAAGAGGAAACACTATGACAAAAGCTGTCATATGAAACAAAGAGGAAGTACCAAAAAGCAAGAAAAAAGCAGTCAAGGATAAAGCAGGCAAGTTTTTCAAAGGAGGGCGCAGTTGCCTCTTATGGAGATCAGAAAAACAGTCAGAGAAAAGCAGGAAAATTTTCAAAGGAAAGAACAATTTCCTTAGGAGTCTAGAAAAGCAAAAAAGGTGTCATAACTCAAAAGAAGCAACTTTTGACTTAGAGAGGGCACAGTTTCTAATTATGAAGGAGGATTTGAACTTGGAAATAATTTCACATGGTCCTACTTGCTAAATTCCCCAAAGGAGGCGCCTATGTGGCTAGGGTTAGGGTTTGTTGAGGGTTGACTTGCTCTCACAGGTCACCTTGGATCCTCACTTGCTAAGAAGGTCACTCAACACTCTATTAAAGGTGAATTCGACCCCATTGAATCAGGTTGGATGATTTGACATTGTGGTTATGCTATGTGAGCATACTCTCTAAGTGTTGTGCCTCAGACCATTGGGTGATGAACCCCAAATCCCTCCTCCCTTCTCTTCCATATCCCTTTCTATCTATTGCAGGTTTATGGAGCACTAATGTCAGCCATTGAAGCTTATTCCAGAATTTATTACGGCCTCCATCAAGTTCAGGTCAAGTTCCAGTGAAGCCCATGCTTCACCTATGCTCACAGCCCCTTGCTGGTCAAGATTCGGGCCTCCTGCCCCTTAATTTTGGAAGCCTCTTGTAATGGTCAGTAAATAATGTTATTTCTATTCTGTAGTGTCAGTATCTTCTAAACATTACATTTTTTAGGTCAAGATATCTCAAGCCCTGAAGGATATTATCTCAGTTCCATTAAAAGACTCTATTTTATCAGTGTATGGGGGAATTGAGTGAATATGTGTGTTGTAATGAATATTTCATGATGGGGAATGGATTCAAATAAATATTCATGTTCAGAGAGTTCATAATTATCTCTGTTATAAATCTCAAGTTTCACAAAATTTGATTTAAGATGATTTAATAGTTCTTTTAAGACCCTGGCTAGATTACTAGTTTCTAATAACTAGTTTTACTAAAATTGATGCAAAATAGGTTCTGTTAACCCAAATTGAGCTCTATCAGTTCCTGTAGATCAGTAACACACCTACCTTCCCATATCAATCTCTATAACCATTTTTGGTTTGGGTTGTACTACCCTTTTGCATCCTCCTCTGCGTAGTCTCTCTCTTGACCAAAATAGCCAGAAATCCCCAAATTCACCCAAAAACACCTATAACCTTCCAGAACTTTAGTAAACTATCTAAATACCTTTTATATAATAAATTAATTATATAGCAAACCTTTGTAAGTTTTCTGAAGCCTCTGGTTGAAGCAGGCAGAAGTACTCTCCTTAGTTGCACGGTTTGGCTGCCCAGAAGCGTGGTAATAGGTTTCCGCGGTGCGGATTCTGAAACCTAAATGGCACCAGATATAAATGTGTTAGGGGAGAGTAAATTCAATGTCTGACATCCCTTTTCTTTCTGCTCACTGATCACTCTTGTCCTCTGCAAAATCTTCCTGAAGAAACCATTGTTTTGCCAATTTGAGAAGGCTCTATGTGGACCCCTTAAACTTCAGAAATATTTAAGAAAAAAATTACAGAATTAGAGTGTTCAGGTCTATACACCAGACTTGGGACATTACATAGTATGTAGTAATGCAACACCTTCATGCACCAACAACCTTGCCATGGATGAGGCATTACACGCGGTGCAACTTGTTATCCCAAACACACCTCCTTGAACCATAAGGTACATTTAATTTGAATTAATGGATACATGTTTTGGTTTGCTAGTTAGTATCTATGCATTACGCACTCTAATTCTATTAATGTGTCTAAGAAACCTTAACACCCAACTAAAGTATCCACTATAATTTAGATGTTGTAATTCTTTTTGGTTTCTTAGATGCACCATTAGCAGTGTGAAGATAGTGACATATGACCAACAATGGTGACATGAAGTAAGCATCACTAGTAGTGTTTCATGTCAAACAAAATGCATTAGTCAAAGCTATGATGTGCATTCTATTTTATTCGACATACACACATCTTAGCAATGTCTTATGGCATGCACCTCCCTTGATGTACCCTAGTGTAAATGTTGCAGTGCTTTTCAATTTCCAAGGTGACCTATGCAGTGTAGGGATATCACACCAACATATATACCATCTCATCCAAGGAACGATGCATCTTAATGCACACCATACTACAACATAAAGTAATCATAAATGCACCAAAAAGAGCATATCGTAGCCATTGTACATTACATGGTGATTTTAATTTATTTGGATACACCATCTACAATGCAAGTAGAATGCATCGGATTGCAGGTGGGCACCCATTATTTGGTACATTATTGACAACAATGCTAGTCGTGTGTTTTGGTCATGCTGGTGCACCACAAATTACAATACTTAGATGAATATCTATATCTCTATGATGGTGCACTCATGTTTCTTGGACACACTTATGATGGGGCAAAGAACATGCACATAAGACATAACAAAGCATTTTACTTAAGAAATATGATGTAAGAGAATCTCGAGGGTTTTGCAATCTTGCATACCTAAAGATAAATTTCCATTTTTTTGTTTTGTCACAAGCTTTTCATATTTCTAGTGCATAGATAGTGATTGAAGTTTTCATCCTCATTGTCACATATCTTGGGATAAGAACTAAATTTTGGAGATGTTACATAGGAGAATCAATGCTTTTCCTAAGAGTGAGAGGAATTGCTGCCCAAAATTCCCATGTGAAGACTTAGAATGAATTGGAGAGCCAAAGGGTACTATAACCTACACATTTGTTGATAAATATAAGACTAATCAAGGCTAATCAAATGTTTATTTTCCCATTTACGTTTCCAATATAAATATCGAGTCTTTGTGTTATGAATTTTGTCTATAATTATGTTAAAATTTTGTGATATGCGTTAAGGAAGATCTTTTCTATATTTGATATGTTGCTTGTATTCGTATTAATGGTTTGATGACAATTTCTAGTTGTAGTTTTGTTAGTTCACTCAAAATTCCATTCTCCATTAGCAATTGATGAATGCAAACCATGGTATTTTTTAAGGTTTCTAATAGTATACCTAAGTATAGTATTATAGCCTATTATTTTGGATTAAAAAAATCACATATGTATAGGTAGGCAAATATCAAATATGAAATATACAATTTACTACTGAACATTATAATATAAATTTGTAAATAATGGTGAATATTATAATAAAAACATATTTTATGTAATTGTAGGTGATATTAGAGAGTAAAATTGACAAAACAACGAATTTATTTTATGATAAAACACCCCAAAACTAACCAGTTTGTGAAATTTTTCCCCTAAAAATTACCTTGAATTGCCAACAACTCTAAATTTCCCACCATCCATTTTATGCCAAGATTTGAGATCAAGGGTTGTCGTTGCAATTAATTGAATTTATAATTTCATACCTAAAAAATAGCATAATTGAGACTATGAGGTCGTTAGCATGTAAAACCATCCTCCACGCAATGATTCAAGGGTCGAATTGAGATTGTACACTATCGTGAGGATTGTATCCTATTGAATATGCTCTTGGAACTTGCACATTGTGTTTTGACATGTATTAAGGTTATACACATCCATACAAGCCATCGTTCTCTCCACTAGAGGTTGTACGCACTTGTTGTAAACATCATATTGTCGTGTAGTAGGGTGGTTGAAAATGAATGTCATGGAAATGAATGAATATTTGCATAAATTGTTGAATTTTGTGCAAATATATTGATATTTGATCTTTAAATATTTAAATGTGGAAATATTGAATACTTGAAATCAATGAACCATTCATACACATAAACATTCAACCATAACACATGATGTACCTTGGGGAAAACCCTCAAAACAATGATTATGGAAAATGCCAACAAATCTTTTCAATATAATTATGATAGATATTAAAGAATGTCATTTACAATAACATATTACTTTTAGAACCCTAGGTGAAAAATAATATAGAACATACACCCAAGGTGTGGATACTAAGAAATAAAGAATAAAGATCAACTGAATGAGCTTTGCAATGTCTCCAACACATTAATAACTAGTAAACGTCATTCCCATGCAATAAGTATCGAATCACTGCATGGAAAATTAGGCTCCCATGCAAACTATAACAAATGCTCTTCTTGGAGAATTGCTCTGCACCTCTATTTCATCAATCCTGCATACACAATGCGTTATTCTTTTCATGTTTGAAATTAAATCATGCTTGAATGACTTTAGGATGAACTCACCTTATAACTGGATGTAGGATCACTTAGTTAGGATGCTAAGTCAAGTGTAATTACGCAATAGTTGTAACCCAAGTGTCATAACTTAAGTGTCGTCTTTTAGTTTAACTAAGGTGTCGTCATGAAAAACACTTTACTTAACTAGTTCTCTTTTTATTGACACTTTAGTTAACTATTAGTAATTGAAATCATCCTGATTGATTTACTAAAGTGACCACCGTGAGTTCTTCGTTAATTAACTAAGGCATACATTGTTACTTTAACTAAATCTTAACATTTTGAGTTCACTTTAGTTAACATAAGTCTTCTCATGAGCAATTTCGAATTCTCTTTGTTCTCTATGCATGGTCAATATGTGCTAACTTTAATTTATCTATCATATCATATTATACTAAGAAGATTTCTCAGATGTTGTGATCATATTATATTACTCTCAGATAAATCTCCTTAGTATAATATGATATGATAGATAAATTAAAGTTAGCACATTTGATATGATATGATATCCTTAGTATCATATTATATTACCCTTGGACAAATCTCCTTAGTCAATTCATTGTTGAGGTGGTCAATATCTGAAGGAGACTTAATAACATCCAGTGACCATGGTTAGTAATACATCACACAACATTAATGCTTCAACATGCAAAGCATCACCTCTATACTAGAGGTCCACCTCAATACATGAGGATCTGACTTGACACACAAGTCCTTAGCCTTGTCCAACAAGAGTATACAACATTATCACTTTGACATATCATATCTTTAAACATTTCTCGATTTTATTAACATTGATGTAAAAAAATATGCTATAAATAAGGTACATTTTCTTAATGCAAATTTTACAATTAATGTCCATAGTGGCCATTTATTATTACAATTAAACTTTATATGAGTATTTAAAAAGTATATGATTGGTTCAAGAGAATAGTGATGTCACTATGGCCAAATTTTGTTGTCAAAATGATATGAGAACTTTACTAATTAAAATGGTGAGATCACTTAGTCATTATAGTGATGTATATTCTTCTTGGGTACAAGTTTGGTCATTATAGTAACATTGTTGTCCCCATCTAGGTAGACTTTGACCGACAAGGTCCAAAGAGAGGGGTGGTGGAAGCCAATTTAAGTATTTTGAATAATGTATCAGTGATATGAGCATTATCCCTTATCTCATCATCCTAGAATGCATCTAACAACATTGGAACCATCGCACCTGCATCTCATAAGAATTCATCCATACCCTACCTCTATTTCATTGCCTCCATTGCCAACATGTGAAGAATTGTTGTTACTGTAGGCATTCCTAATTGGTGAGTCTGGAAACAATGGGAATTGAATAGGTGGTTGATTCAACCATTCTTGGTATGTTTCCTCTATGATTTGTGCTCTTTTTGTATCCTTCTCTCGATTTGACATTGTAGTGGGATGCAACAGAAGATGGTAGATAAGCCGTTCATCATCAGAATCCTGATTTCAAAAATATTGATAGATGATATTAGTAAGCACAATGCAATTGGTTTGTTCCAACATTATACAAAATAATTACTATAGAAGCATGATATTTTTTGCAACAGTAAATGTCCAACCATAAGCAATTTATAAAACAAAAGTTCAAATTGAGAAATACATTTACATTAATCCCATTGAAAATAAAAAACTACAATCAATCAATTATTTGTTTCTTATGCCCCAAGGGAACATCTAAAGGTAGCCCTAGTACAAGGAAGCTTTGTCAAGCAGTTGGTGGTCTATGAAAGTTATAGTCTATTAACAACTCATCACTAGGAGAAAAACTACATATTGCATGCACAAGTGACAAATCTAGACTCTTTCCTTTTCATAAAGAACTCCTAGTCATTTGCGTGTTCTTGAGATGAACAATTTGCGAAAAATAAAGAGCACACAAAACTATTTATGAACTCTGTAATGGTCCCATGAGTGTTCTTCCTGCTAATGTTTCTAGAATCATAACCATTCATGCACACTATACATGGAAATGTTATGTTTGTATTAACAATGTTTAGGTAATCTGACCGACAATAAATAGGATCATAAAATGGCATACATCCTACTAAATGTTTGGGAGGAACGAGTACGTGTAAAAAGATAAACACACCAATATTTGCACCATCTACCTTAAACTTAGCAATCATAAAATTCTTACCACAAAAGGATAATTTTGTACCAACATCAGTAACAAGAAGAGAAGATGGCCAAGCACGATACAAAGTGTGGTTGTAACAAGTTTGATATTTACTTTGAAAATGCATGGGAAGAGAGAATTCATCACTACCCTCTAACAATTGGACCAACCTTAGTGTGTACTTGGAATTTTTTCTCTCAACTCATACAACATTTTGGTTCTCTTGGTAGAGATTTTTTGGGTGGTACTAAAATCATACTTGGGATCACTAGAACTTTCAGTTGACTAGACATAAGCGGAGGGGTTGGTCAATTTATGACAAAACATAGTTGTTTAGGCTTCCAAATTTTCAAAAAATGAGCATAGGGAAGTGTTCCTACATGTCTTTTCTATATCACATATTATCTTTTTTAGTGTAGTAGGAGGTATTAGATCATCAACATTGGGTATTTGATCATTAGTATAATGGGTGAGTGTGACACACTTAGGGTTCTTCAACTCTTACCACCACATACTATTGTGGTTTCATAAAATAGACCCAAGTCACCACGAATGATCATTGATGACCCAAGATTGTGGCTAGAAGACGGAATGCTAAAATTTGAGGCGTAAAGTGGTTGTCCATTTTCATCTACCAGCTGCTTGCAGTATCTTACTCCTCATAACATCTTGTGAGTTTTTCATTTGGTGGAATATTTTGTGCATCTAAACTTTATCCTTAATCAAGATCTTGCAAAATTGAATGCATTGTTAATCATATTCACATGGATTAATACATAAATTCAATTAGATAATACCAATATAAATGAAATATGAACTTACTAGAGATGGAAAGGGAGAACTTGCTGAACTTTGACCAATATGGAATAATATGGAATTTGGAGAATTAATCATTTGATACTATAACCTTTTATCCCTACATTTGAGCCAAATAAATAATCAATACATATCTACAGTCCTAAAATAAATGTTGTGAACCATATCACAATATAACTTCTAATATAGTTTCGAAACCATTTCTTAAAAATAAGGCGAGTTTGAGAAGCATATGCATACTATGAAGTATTGTAATTGATGTGGTTGAATCCTAAAAGAACATTTGAGATGAATATATCATTTAAGTTCAAAAATACATACATAAGGATTTTTAATTATTTAGGTGTGCCATAATAATACAACCCCACCAGTGCTTCCTGAGTAACTGTACGCACTAGTGTGGCTAAACCACATACGCACCGTGTTGGAACATCCGTAAAAAACCCGCAAAAAAAATATATCTGCTAACAATAGATACTTATCTATGCAACTTTCACTATTATTAACAACGGTGCACTTAGTATATTGAAGTGAAATGGTGCGACCACGATTTTAATACACATTGTCATTTGTAATTTTTTGTAATGCTAGTATGGTGCATTGTGGAACATAGAGCACATTTGTGCATGCCTATCTGTCTGGCACACCGATTTTTTGAAATATTTTAAAAAAGGTATACCTTAACAGTGCATTGTCTATTATGATGCATTGATGCAATTGTATATATAATATATACCAATATCCCGAACATAAAAAAAAATAAAAAAATCAATTTTTTTTCCCCATAAACTAAAAAAGGAGTAGGAATTTATTTTTCAAAAGCTAATCACTATTTCATTATTTTGCCGACATTTAGAGGGGGGAGTTTTCAAAGAGAGAATTATGAGGGAGGAGTTTGGAGCAACTAGATTATTTTGAAAATCAAATTGTGTAAGATATGGTGAATCACGCAAAACCCTGCAGAGTAAAAATTTCAAGTAGGTAAACTATTACTATTGATCACAATGCATGATTTATTTATTTTCCTATTTAGATTTTGAATAAATTAAAAAGAAATCATAGTTACCTTCAACTCTAGAGCCCTTTTTTTCTTGTTGCTTCCTTTATTTTTATGTGGTTGCAAAATTTTACATTAGGCTTTAACTCCCTCTATTGTTTCACAATTATAATTTTTCCTTTTAGACATTTTAGATTAATGGGCTTGTGCCTTTATATATAAGCCATTGGCTGTGATGGGACCACTACTTGGATTGGATTTAAAACCCTATTGTGTTTGTTAAGTATTTTTGTTTTTCTAAAAAACGCTTTCATGATTTTCAGCACAGTGTTTTTTCTCCAATGCACCGATGTGCCCATAGTAAAGATGCACCATTTTTTTATAGGTGCTTTAAATTAAATAAATTAC
Source organism: Pseudotsuga menziesii (assembly GCA_001517045.1). Classification (NCBI taxonomy): domain Eukaryota; kingdom Viridiplantae; phylum Streptophyta; class Pinopsida; order Pinales; family Pinaceae; genus Pseudotsuga; species Pseudotsuga menziesii. The sequence goes on from LPNX010187012.1 coordinate 35,209, forward strand.
ATTGATAAATGCACGTGCGAAATTGCGTATATAGTTTTCATTAACAGTGCAATCAAATATGATGCACTGGTGCGTTCCAATATGAGACGCATTGGGGTGTTTTTATTATTGAAGCACATTGAAATGGAGGACTACTTATTTATTTGGATAGCATATTTAATAGATTCTCTATGTAATGGTCCAAGTTGTTTATTGATAGAAAATGCGTGATAAGAGTTCAATGAACAATACTTCTAGTCAACATGATTAGAGCTTATCCAAAATTGTAAAGAAGGAAAATTCTTTGTAATTTATGTATTAAATTAGTATGTCTTAATTATATTTAAATTTAAGTAATATGTATTGGTTAATGTGTGACGTGCAAGGCCAAAAAATTCGCAAGATCGATAATATTCTTTGCAATCGAAGTGTAGAAGAGTGTAAAACCTTGATGGAAAAGTTGCAAAGGGATGAATCAGGTGAGTAAAAGAGTAATCAATATAAACTTTTTCTTGAATTTTCAGTAATACTATACTTAAGAATATTCGCTAATATGTTTCAAACAATTTAAGTCACATATGTTAAAGGTTATGTAGGGATTAAAAACAACATAAAGGAATTTTATGATAAGAAAAAACAAATTATGGAAGATGTAAAGGATGATGAATTGGTCCTTTGCTCATTTGGAGTGGTGCTAGAATTTAATTAAAAGGTTGAAAATGTTTATAAAACTATGAGAGATATAGTGGAAAGAACGCATAGACATACTTTCTACTTACAGTACATAAATCAATCCAATGATTCTAAGAACTGGGTTTATATCTAAATTACAGGAGGTGTTTCTAGAGAAATGGTCAATAAGACTTGTTAGACTTGCAATAGAAAAACATAACCAAAAAAATCATTCAAAAAGTAATATTCCTAAACATGTTTTTATAGAATATGTATCTACTACTACAAAACATTCCTTTATTAATATTAGTTATGCAATATTTATTTTTCATATCAGTATAAAAATAGTTTAATGTCATTTTAAAATTTTAGAAAGATTATGAAAATCCCAAAGGACGAACTAGGCGATATCTGAAATATGCCAATAGGGATGATCAAAAAAATGTACAAGGAGATGGATAAATAAATGGGAATAATTGCATCACATGATAAGCCATATCACTGAACAACATACTTCAAATGTATGAAATCATTGAAATTTTCTATTATGTACATATAATTAATTAATTTAGCATTACATCTTAATTTTCAATTGTTTTGTTGTATAAAAGAAAACAAAATGGAACCATCCAACACATAAGATAAGACGACAAGGAAAAAAGGGGTTGATAGCCAAGTTTGTGAGTAGTTGTGATTTCCTTATAACAACTTAATATTTCAAATTGACTATGATATTTATATTTTAATTTTTTAATTTTTCAATTTACACCGGCCATCCTTCGATGTCTTAAAATATGTGTTAACATACAAACAAGAGACATCAAAATAATTGATTGACGTTGAATTAAGTATGGCTTGTGAGTATATTTTGGTTTATGAAAATTTAATTGTGGAATTTTTTAAGTATTTATGTTGTTTTATTTCTCTCATTTAATAATTAATGGAATAACAAAAATCCTTTATATTAAATATATGATTTGTTATGGGGTATAAAAGTTACAGGAAACAAAGTATGGAGTTGAGCCAATAGAAGAGTTGTTGAGAGAAGGCATGATATTTAGTTTTGAAAGAATGTGTATCCTTCAAGACTCAATTCTTTGTCGCTTTTCAATTTACATTCATGTATATTATTTTCTTTAATTTTCATTATTCCCACCAATGTAGATACACTCATTACACTTTATTTTTATGTTTGTAGATGGAAGCTGAAGAAGAGGAAAACAATCAAGGAAATCAACAAAAAATTTGGCCAAGTAGCCTGATTCATGCAAGTGGATCGAGCATTGACAATAGTTTCAATGAAGAATGATGATCAATATCAATGGATGTTAATGCAAGCTATTGTATTTTGAAATAATTGTCAGTGAAAATCAAACATTTTTATAATGTACTAGATATAGTGTCCCAATTTAAAGGCATCGAATTATCAATAAGTGTAATAATTACATGCATGTTGACATTTTGATTATTGTGGATGTTTTGTTGTCTCATTTTGTATGGACAAGGGCCTTTTATTTATATATACTAAATTAATTTTTTTTATTCCATTGCATCATTTAATGTCATTGTGAAATGTTACATCGCTGATTAAATATATGGATGACTATTTTTTTTTGTAATCTAGCACCCATGAGGGATTTGAACTTGTGACCTTCCATATACGAATTCTCATCTCAATTACTCATTACCAGTTGCTCTAACCCTCGTGGGATATGGATGACTAAATATTACAATATATGCAAAAATGCAAAAGTTATGATATAAAAAATTTGTCCAGACATCATATCCAAACAAAATAATTAAAATTAAAATTATATGATTACTATTATTAAAAACATTTCAATTTTTGATGAATAATGGAGATTAAAAAAAATAAAAATAAAATATAGATATTCTAGTGTGATGTCACTAATCACTATTCACCAAAGAGAAAATGAATACTCACACTTTTGATTGTTTTCATCAAACCAATGCATTCAAGTAAATGTAACATCAATGTTTTTAAACCAAATGCACACGAGTGCAACAAACTACTCGTTCCATGCCATAGTGATTTATCCATAAATGCACTTGCACACCAATGCTGAGCAATGGCTTAACTCCATGAAGAATTCGAATACCTAAGGAGAAAATTCGAATTCAGTGAGTGAGTCTAGCTTAACTGACTCTTTGCCATGCAATCTCACTCAGTTAACCACTTGACCAAAACCCTAATTGACTCACCAAACCCTAACTGAAGTCGGAGTGCAATAAATGACTGAATCTCAACTGAAGGAGATCAAACACATGTCATAGCAATACAACCATCAAGTGCTAGTCCTGCATGACTCCAATGAACCCCAATGAAGTTAACTGAAGCTGAACTGATCATCAGAAGTTGGTGGAGGCGCCTTGTTGACTCCAGTTCATTAAATAATAATAAATAATCGTTAAATAATATATTTAATGAATGGAGGCGCCTTAACTGACTGTAACTGACTGGTTGAACTGATTGTAACCACCAGTTAGCAATTAGGTGCATTAATATCACTCAGATCGCCCTTGGAGTGCTCCAGTTAGCCTCCTTGACTATAGGAGAAGGCTAAGTTAGCCTCCTTGACTGTAGGAAGGCGTGGGTGTGACTGGATGATGGCAATTAATGCTCCACTGATGTCAATTAAACTTAGGATAGTGGTTTAACTAGGCCAATTTGACCAAAAGAGTGTGTATGATGGTAAATGTCTCCAACACCCCCCCTTAAGCTATACTCAGGAAGAGTTAGAAAACATAGATGCATAAAATGCTAGGGCCCTGGCAACTAAGGCCATAGGTCACCCTGTACAATAAATTAACTACTTAATATAACCAAGGAAATGGGGAAAACCTCTTGGGAAAAATACCCCCCCTCAAACTAAGCAGTAAATCAAGAATTGGTTCTTCTATGCAGCAGCATCCTGAGACTGTGCATGTGAACCTCTGAATCCAAACTAAATGAATATGTCTGGAGGAATCTTCCACTTTGGAAGAAAAACAATGCACTCAACTGAATCAGAAATATAAGTAGCTGCACGGTGAAAACTGGACCCATGTAGAGCAACTGAAATCATCTGAAGAGAGAGCAAAGGTTCTTGAGGATTCAAACCATGTATGGAACACTCAAGAAACTGATATGTTGCATCCCTGAACAACAAACCATGAGTGGTAAAATCAGCCCCAATTTTTAGGAGCAAGTGTCCATGCGGATGCAGAATGTCTTCCTCTTTACTAGTTCTGTGAGGAGATGAGCTTGTGACCAAAGGTAGAGAATCCCTGGGACTCTGGAGAGCAAAAGATTGAGCTCCATAATATGATATAGCTTCATAAATATATAATTATTCACAAAATAAAATATCAGCAACCTCATAAGAGGAAACTAACACCGAATCCCCAACAACAAAATTGAAGAAGAACTGCGGTACTTGATTTTTCACACTGGAATTGGTGAGAGCAACTACAAGCATGGCTGAAAGCTCTTGGATTTTAAAATATGAACAAAATAATATCAGATCAGAATGTAAATCATATCTAAATAAGTTCACAACAGATCCAAAACTATGAAATGAAATCAAATCCCCAGCAGCAGTTTTGTAGGAGACTTGCGGTACTTGTTTCTTCACACCGTTGATGAGAACAGCTACAAGCAGTACTGAAGGTTTATGAACCGGAAATTTTGAACCAATAAATATCAGATCATATCCAAATAAGATCATATCAGATCCAATAAGGTTCATATCAGATCCAAAATTATGGTCAACCGAGACGGTGGATGCACAGTTTTCTTCTTCTTCAAAATTTTGAATTTTGGTGCATGCAATCCTGCAGGAATTTGCTGGAAGATCTAGATCATGGGGAGCGAATGTGTCACTCTTATAATCTGATTTTTTTTCAAAATTATCCAAGGTATTACATATTTGCACACCAGCAGCAACATTAGAGGAAGAAAATTCAAATTTCTCCTCACTTTCAGAAGCAATTACTGGTAAATTTTGCACAGAATTCAAAGGAAAATCACCAGTGAATGTTTGAATGGAAGTGCAGCAGTATTTTTCTTCAATATCAGAGATTCGAATGTCTTCTTCTATTTCAGAAATATGAGAAGATGAGATATCAGAGATCTCATGAAATTCTGGAGCATCAGGAGAAGGAGTCACTACACGGAGACTTTCTTCAATTCGAATTGAATGTGTAGAAGATTCTGCTTCATCTTCATCTTGAACAACTTCATCAGAGAGAGTAGAGGCTGAGAGTTTTGAGTGAAGAACTCTTGTGGTGCTGGCTGTGATCTCCAAAGTACTATTATGATCCTCATTGTGCTTTCCAAAGGTTCTGTCCAATATTTTCCAGAATTCCTTTGGGTATTCAACAGAACAATATGGGTAGTACAAGCTATCATCAAGGGCCAGACCTATTGTTCCAAAATCTCTATCACAGTCATTTAGCCAGTCATTCTCATTCTCATAAGACTCTTTTCCAAGTCCAAGAGACACCTCATAGAGACCTCGTCTCTTCAGAGATGCAATCATCTTCAACTTCCATTCCGAATAGCTTGTGAATGGGGTGAGAAGAGGGATTGATGAGTCCATTCGAAGTTGTACCTGATAAAACTTGCAAATCAAAACAAAAAGGGCACCGTAAGGTCGGACAGCCTGCACATTTAGGCTTTCATCACACCCAGCATAGTCAATCAAGCAAGCTTGATCAACAAGTTCTTTACTTGGGATATTGAGTGGTAAGCCTTGGCTTCTGGTGCAGTGCTGGATTTTTGAGCTATTGCTCAAATTTCATGGAGAAATCTGTCAAAAAGCTTGTTCTCGAGAGATTGTTCTTCGTTCCGCCGTATGCTCTAATACCATATTAATTCTTGCACATGATCTAGGAACTAGGAATCAAAATCATCAAAGAATAATTAACAAATACTCATGAATTGGAAAATAACTGGATCCAGAATGGTTTCCTCTCTGTATATTTAATAAACAATAAAGGGTTACAATACCAATGCTGAGCAATGGCTTAACTCCATGAAGAATTTGAATACCTAAGGCGACAATTCGAATTCAGTGAGTGAGTCTAGCTTAACTGACTCTTTTCCATGCAATCTCACTCAGTTAACCACTTGACCCAAACCCTAATTGACTCACCAAACCCTAACTGAAGTCGAAGTGCAATAAATGACTGAATCTCAACTGGAGGAGATCAAACACATGTCATAGCAATCCAACCATCAAGTGCTAGTCTTGCATGACTCCAATGAACTCTGATGAAGTTAACTGAAGCTGAACTAATCATCAGAAGTTGGTGGAGGTGCCTTGTTGACTCCAGTTCATTAAATAATAATAAATAATCATTAAATAATATATTTAATGAATGGAGGCGCCTTAACTGACTGTAACTGACTGGTTGAATTGATTGTAACCACCAGTTAGCAATTAGGTGCATTAATATCACTCGGATCACCCCTGGAGTGCTCCAATTATTCTTTTTGACTGTAGGAGAAGGCTAAGTTAGCCTCCTTGACTGTAGGAAGGCGTGGGTGTGACTGGATGATGGGAATTAATGCTCCACTGATGTCAATTAAACTTAGGATAGTGGTTTAACTAGGCCAATTTGACCAAAAGAGTGTGTATGATGGTAAATGTCTCCAACACTAGTAGGTGTTTAGATTTGTTAGGTGTTGTGTTCTATAAACAATAACAAGCTAATAAACATAATCTTGAGCTATATATGCCATTTCCATTACTTGATAGGTTGTGGGAGATCGTTTGCATGGACTTCATTCTCTAGGAGAGGTCATGACTACTTGTTGGTAATGGTTGACCACTTTAGCAACATGTGTGTGTTCATTCAATGAAAGAAGACAATCACTAAACGAAAAGTCACTAAGTTATTCTTCAATCATGTTGGGGTACATTTTGTTGAGCTCCATCATATTCAATTGACATAACATGTTTTTGGGAATTATTTTGACAGTTCTTTGGGAAAGGATGAATACCAAGCTATAGTATTCTATTGCATTTCATCCCCAGGATGATGAAAAAATAGAAGTTGTCAATTATATGTTGGTACTGTTGTTAATAGGGTATAGCAAGAAGCATTCAAAGACATGGGATGGTAAATTGGTGTAAATTTAATACTCATACATTTCAGAACTACATTCTTCCAACAACAAATCACCTTTTGAGACATTCTTTGGTTATTCGTCTCACTCACCATTTGATATTGTGTATGGACAACATAAGGATGAAGCAGAGCTATAAGGAGATGAAAAGAAGGAAAATCAAATTGTGGAAAGGATATGACATATACATTTATAGAATTTAGAATAACATGAGAGAATCTAGAAACAATTTAAAGAAAAACATGACCAACATAGAGAAGATCATGAGTTCCACGTTGGAGACAAGGTGTTTCTTTATCTTTGCAAGGATCACTTGCAAAAATCAATGAAGAAACTCAAGCCCCTCAAATATGGACCTTTTGACATCATTGGGCAAGTGAATGAGAGTTCCTTTAGATTGAGACTTCATCCTTATGTGCATATCAATTTGGTTGTGAATGTTAAATATATTAAGATATTTAATCCCTCCACCTTGGATGTAGAAGAGGACTATCAGGTTCATCCACTGTTGAATAATTTTCACCACATCCTCTTGAAGAATTTCAGGAAGGCACATTTCTATAAAGGAAGGAATGGGTAAATCATAGATGATAGAAATAGATCTAGAAAATTGGTCTCAAAGGAAAGACTTCGATGAAAAAAAAGGGGACAAGAGGAACCAAATTAAAAGCAAGTTCCAACACTTGTCCTTGGAATATTTTGGGGACCGAAAGGATCCTAATGGGGAGGTGTGATATGAATTTGATTTGTGCAATAACATGATTGTCTATTAGCATGGTTTCTATGAATACCAACAAATCAAATTTAGTGAGTATGGATGACGTAGGGGATAAGGTTGATGGAATCAAAGTACAAAGTACCCATGCCTTTACAATTAGTGTCAATAAGTTCATTTAACATTGTACTCATATTATATGTATGTGAAAAATTAAAAAGAGGAAAAAAAGAGTTGAAAAAGAAACAAAAGGAAAAAATAAAAATATAAAACATGAGATCTATACTCCAAAGTGCCAATTGAGAAAAAATAAAGGAGAGGCCAACATTGGGCTTGGGGTAAGTTGAGGAGTTGGGATGCTTGGAATTCTAGCTAACCCACCATATATCGATTTTCCTCTTTATTCAAGAACTAGAAAGGAGTATGGGTTCTATGGCTAAGATAAATAGGAATTCTTTCCCAAATTACCATATGAAGACTCTGAATTTACAAGAAAGCTAGATGGTTATATAGCTTGCATATTTTTCAAGAATAGAAGAGTAACCGAAGACAATTGAATGCTGATTTTATAGGATAAATACAATGTCTTTGTATTATGAATTTTCTCTATGGTTTTGTTAAAAATTTGTGTTGAGTTAAGGAATCTCTTGTTTGTATTTCATATGTTGCGAATAGTCACATGAATGGTTTACTCATGATTTCCTAGTTGTAGTTTTGTTAGTTCACTTATAATTTCATTCTCCATTAGTAATTGATGAATGTCAACAACTTTTAATTTCCCACCATCCATTTTACTTTGAGATTTAAGATCAAGGGTTGTCATGAAATGGTTGATGCAATTCATTAGTTGAATTTCTAAGTTCATTCCTCAAGAATAGTAGAATTGAAATTGTGAAGCCATTGGAATATAAAATTATCTACACATAATTATTGAGGGCCAAATTGAGACTGTACACTCTCCGAGAGGGCTATACACCACCAAGTATTTCTCTTGGAAGTTGGACACTTTGTTTTCATGTGTGGTTTTCCGATATGCATCTATACATATCATTGTTCGCTTCCCTGAAGGCCATACACAATCACTGTAGCATAATCTTGTCATCTAGTTGGGTGGATCAAAATGAATGTCATGGGAAATGTAATTAAACATTGAATGGTTGACCTTTATCCAACCCATGTGTTATAGCCCAAATCAACAGTTCCTTGTTTTGTGACAACAAAATCCCTAGTCGCCACCTAAATGTCCATGATTGGTGACAAACATAAACCTTGAAGCATGGAAGATCCCCTAATTTGACTCTATTTGACGATCAAAATATCCTTGAGAAGAGCCTAGCCCATTTTCCTCTGAAATAACCATGTTCCAAGCGAAAATGACCCCTACACACCTTTTTCTCATGCAAGGTGCATTCCATGCATGTTTCCCTTGAGTAAGGTACACCGTGGGCCTACAAAAATGGCTATATATATATAATTTCAAAAAAAAATTACGTTATGACAATTTTTGGGTAGTTGGTCTTGTTCGCAACCTCCATAACTATTTGGAAACCATCAAAACGATCTCAATCATTCCATAAAAAGGGACTAGATGGTCCACGAAAGGGATCACATTGATCTCATTGTTATTCTAGAGGAATCTCTCCATTGATCCCATCATTCTCTTAGTGACCCCTATCCCTACGTACGATTTATATAAGTGATTGAAGAACTATCATCCTCATATGAGTTCTATTGTATGCATATTTGGTGTATTGGAAGTGGGATTATAGTTGATTCAAGAGCACATGAACTTGTTTGTTGGATTTGAAAGTGTGAACAATAATAAGGTAACTGATTGTATTAACGTGTTGCATTTAATAGAAATTTTCTATCTTGCCTCCCCCACATACATGTGTAATGTGATGAAATTTTGATTGTTTAAAAGTTGCTAATCAATTTCAAGAATATCATTGATCCTAGTTGGAATTATATGTATTGTTCTTGATTTTGGTTAATTTTTTCATCAATATTAAAAGGTCTGTGAGGAAGGTATTTGGTGTTCTTGTATGTCTTGGGTTGTCATAGTGGAGTAGGTAGAAGGATCAAAGTAGGAGCAACGAGGATAATACTTCAAAAAAACATTCTCCATATCATTCTATCTTTTTCTATTTCATGTTTAACTACTGTATTTCCTTGAAGAGTGGCGAAAGTATGTTTCCTTGAGTCTAACCTTCCTATATAGAAAGCCATAATATTGAATTTTGAATAATATCCCAATATGTTGGTGATATTCCCTAATCATTAAGAATTGTTTTCCCACAACAAAACTCACAACTCGACTAGGGATAAAACTTCTCTATAGGTCCTTAGTAGCTTGATTGTCCTAGTTGTTTTTTGGTGTTTTCAATCCATTATGCCCTAAATGAAAAGAACAAATTGAATATTCCATGAAAACATAGTTTTCTTCCAGTTCATGTAGGAACCTTAGGAATTTTTATTCCCTTGGGTGTGTTTGTTGTTGTTGTTGTGTGTGTGTGTGTTTGTAAGGGGCATATCCTAGTTGTGATAAGTGCCTTTAGAAATTGTCTTTTTATGCCAATATCATTGTATTTCAAATAATCTCTTATTCATTATTCAAATATATTCATGAATGGATTATTTTATGCTTGCATATAGATTTTGGATATATTCAATAATTGAACCAGATTGGTTTGCCACATTGGTATCAAATATTTTTCTAATACTGGCTTTTGGCCACACCCTTTTCAAACTTTTCCTGATCTAGTTTTTAACCAATAATCCACAGAACTCATCAAAGTTTCTTGTATCTGCTCTTGAACACCAACAATCATATATCCACTTTAAATCATATTATTTTAAAGACGATTTCAGTCTACTGTAAACTAAAAAACAATCAATATTCAAAAGACAAAAAATTAAAAAAAAAAATTGCAAGTAAAAATTGTAGAGATCTTGTTTTTGAAGTGCATATTTATACTTCCAAACATTTGTTACCTTGCAATCATTGATCAAATTTTAAAAATACGTATAAGATACCCAAGATTTGTTGTGTCAATCATCTAAGAAATTTGCAAATCCATTTATGTTGTGTTAAAACCTTATAAACAATCGATTGAGAAAAGATGGAGTGGAGGATGAATTCGTTGTAAATACCAAGTATGTGGGTCAACCACGGGTCAATGTGGTGAGAGCAGTATAGAGATCTTCATGATCTGGATTTGTGGGGCTGCATCTAATAGATGAGTCAAATACATTATTAAGCCTCCACCATTGCTACCATAATCACAATATTGTGAAAGAATTGCCAATAAACGCTCTTATCCCCAAATAGTATACAAAGAGAATAAAAATTATAGAACCCATCACCAATACGCCATCGGAGTATAGATCAAGGAATAAAATCATACAACACATGTATCTGGAAGAGTTATTACGAATTAACGAATACAACCTTGGGAAAATAATTTAAGAATACGCCACATAAATTAAAAGTCAAGAATATTTTAGTGAGAACCTAATTACAGGGTAAAACTCGGGGTTAATTAAAGTTTATTGAACTCGTCTCTTAACAAAAGGTACTACATTGTGATTAAAAAATTAATTAATTTTTAAAGAATAATTTAAGTTTTTTTTAATTCAAAAAAGAGGTGGAATAATAATGATGATGATGGTTAACATTCACTGATACCAAACTTTGGTCTATCGGACTCAAAGAAACAAATTAATTAGTTTGTTTTAAAATTGTATTCCTATGCTCAAAGAGCTTGGAGAGAAGCGTCTCGAACTCACTATAATTTTGACATGTTAAAAGGCTAGGAAGGTCGGTATTGCAACAAAGATCATGAAACTGAGATCTAATGTGGGTGTACACAGGGCACTCTAAGAGGAAGTGATTTTCATCTTCAATGTTCCTATTCTCACAGAGATGGCAGATCCTTTCCACCCCTGGTGTTTTAGGAACTGCCCAACGACCTGTTTCACTATGGAGCTCATGAGAGTTTGTTCTTATCTTGGATATAGTAATTTTTTTCTTTGAACTGGTTAAAACAGAGAGATATTTTTGATCTTCTAGAGTAGTGTTGATGGCCTCCTAATAATATCTTAATTTTCATTTACCCTCTAAATCTTTCTCACACCAAAAATTTTCTTTAAACTTAGAAGTAACAATATTTTTAATGTTATTAATATTTTGCAATGCAACATTTTTGCCGATCTCCTAGTGGTTTAACTAGGCCCTGGTATCTTTATACCAACCTCGCTTTTGCCTTAGGTGGGATTACTAGTGGCCTTATTAAATCCAACAGGAAATCCAAAAGAATAGGCCTAATAACGGCTCCCTGAAACAAAACAAAACAAAACAAAAAACCTCGATACGCTATTCCATGCAACATTATAAGCCCTCTCCCTCTATCTAAAATGGACTCCTAAGTAAATCCATTGCAATCTGACTTGATTTTCAGTAGAGACCTTAAACTTATTGGGATCGAGCCCCCATGGATGAACATAGGTTTTGTCTCTATGCAAATTCAAACTACAATGCCCATAATGGAAATAGTAATCTTCAGGAGCTACAGAGTGGAAGTGAAGGAGACACAACAGGGGACAATGAAGAAGGTAGAACAATTTAAGATGGGGAGAATTATG
>LPNX010187036.1:5000-45592 GCA_001517045.1 Pseudotsuga menziesii
TAACAATGATCAAACAGATTGAGGCATATTAATATAGTTCCAAGTTGTAAAACACAATATGTAAATAATTAATGAAACCTTGAAAAGAACGAACATTTTTAATGGATATAAAATTTTTACTTACCTCATGTATTTACCAAGATCATATATAACTTGTTTTATGTTGTCGTCAAAGCTACTTGGGAAAGCCAGAGGTAGAACACACTGTAGAAAAAATCAAATCATTATCTAATGTTTCCAAATAGGAGAGAACAATTACTAAAAATATTTACTTAATGGAAATTATATATGTAAATAATTACCTTAATGAATATATGCTAGTCATGAGTTTTAACACCGCCAAAATCAACTTTTTTGGTTAAAATATTTGTATGTTCGATGAAAACCCCGTAAAAAACCTTATTTTATGAGTGACATCTTTTATAGTATTACTTTGTTTCTCCATCAATAACCATGGAAGACTAATATTTTAGTACCCATTTCTGGCATTGGAAATAATTACACTTTGCAAAGCGTGATTGGCTTTTCCAATGTCACTACAAATTTTTTCAATTTTATCTTTGTCAGACCTTCCATCTAATGTCTACCATATCATTTTTTTTACATTCTTCCCGATATGCATTGTATTGAACAAATGAGATATTTGTAGGTGCTCGTAGTAAAGCAACCTACTGAATTCTATGGATAAATATTCATTCCTTGGGGAATCCCATTCATGCCTTAAATACATTCATTAAAAATAAATGAAAAAACAATAATAATAATTCATGACAACCACAGTAGAGAAAATTCAGTAAAAGTATAAAAATCAATATTACGTGAACATATTTTATGCTACATATACAAATTGTATACCTTGACGATTTCTGTTATATTCCAACTTCCATAGGTGAGGTGTCATTCTTCGTGGTTTCTTTGCATTCTCTTCTTTACCATTGATTTGTTTTTCGATAGTTCGATACATATGGTTCTTAGGGAGGAAGGGACTGTATTCATCGAACACCTCCTTTGCTAAACTTCTTTCAATGATGAGATTTTATCCTAAGACCACATACTGGACATGCAAATTTTCCCTTTGTTTGAAGACCTACGAGATATATATATTAATGTTATAGCATCAAAATATTATTAATTTAAAAAAATGTAGGTTTCTTACCATAAAAACATATAATTTTAACGACACGCAACATAAAGTTACATACCACAAAAATCTGTTAACTCGGGAGTGTCATGAATTGTCCATGCAAGTAGTCCATGCCACTGAAATTGTTTATGCGCTATTGGTCTGGAGATGTCATACATAGTGATTCCAGTCCATAACTTCAATAGTGTTGGGCCCCAAAATGCCTTTTTTAACCACATCCCTTATACCCTGTTTGTCTTGTCTTATTCCATTTTGTGCACCAAACAGACATTATTTCCTCACTTGAACCCTGAATCTTCACAGGTATGATTATTTATTGTTTCATCTCATTAATGCTTATGATTGCTATAATCAAGACTTTGCTTCTTGAATTATGATAACTCATTATGATTTCACAAAGATAGTGCAAGCTGCGAGAGAGTACAGGTGTAGCATCCCAAGTGGTCCAAAGAGGATATGAGCATTCACATCAGTTGTGACTTGCCAGTCCCGTATCTACATGCGGATCCAACCAAGGGTCATCATTCCACGTGGGCTCAACAGATGTGGATGAGACAAAAACGGCTGCAAAAAACTTAGCTACAACAACGCGCCACTACTTGAAGTTAGATGCAATCATCAAGGCCTCTCTTGAATTGGTTATGTTATCCATTTACTAGCTCAGACAACAAAATTTCCCATGTTCCCTACCTTTGTTTAATTCCTTCCACCACTGTAACAATGCATGTAACAAGGTAGCTTGAAGATCATAGATCTTCATGGATACCCGATATTAGTGGGTGAGGGTTACGATTGTTGATGTATAAGTATGGGAAAACATTCAGAGCTAGGGGTTGCACAATATCATATTTTATTGTGTAAGCTGTAACAAAGAGTGTACCTTCATTTCACCATTTTAATACAAGGATCAAGATTATTCAGATCTCTATGTTTTAACTTGTGTTAGTTCCATCATCTCTATTCAAAGGCTGGGTCGACCTTCCCACAAAGATCACTGAGTTAATTAGATGTTTGATTAATTAGTTGTGTGGTGTGGATGTTACATTGTATGCATTTGTTTCAATAGCTGCAATAGTCATGTTTAATCATTGTGTTTCCTTGAATACTCAGTACTTGCATTTCGTTTAAGTTGCAGCAGTGTGGTGTGACAGCCGACTGTGTACGTTAGTTTATTTTATGCATGTGTGTGATAGCTGTAACGGTCAAGCTCTCCCTTATTTTCTTTCAATTACTTGTCTTGCTCAGGTTTGCTAATTCAGGTAGACTATAGTCTAGAGCCGTTGATTCAATTCCTGTTATTTCTTATTCCTAGATTAAGGTTGGATTGGCTAGTCACAATGGATCTGCATATAGTCTGGTAAATTAGGATTTAAATTTCTGCAAAAGTAATTTTTGATATTTATTTCAGGAATCATTTGTTGTTGGATTGAAGTTGTAGGAAGTGTTTGCAATTCTGAATTCCTAGATAGGTAGTTTAAGATCAGTTTGATTATGGGAGGAGTTTTACAAAATAGATAAGTAAGACATTTTATTCACTCATCAACTACTTAGTGTTTAAGCACAGACAATGTGAGTTACCTTTGAAATAAAAAGACTTCCCTGGGTTGAAAATTTGTATTGAGCATTCTGCATGATGGTTTTAAATAACTAGCATATAGAGTGACCAAAATTTTGGCATCATTTTCGGGGAAGGTAATAATTAGACACCATATTAGTTGCATGTATTCATTTTTATTCAGCCTTTAAGTTTGCATGAACACGAGAAGAGTATAGCATGACATTCCTATAACCCCCATAACTCCCCAAAATACTAACATTGCAGGTGGTCAAGGTCGTGGTAGAAATCTAGCATTGGAAAGAAGAACATTCATTGACCTTATTGTTTCCAGAACCAATTCCTCTACTAGAGCTTGCCATCAGAGGTCCTTTGTCAGAAGAATCCCAATGACCCCCAGGGTGGAAGCATTAGTTTCCACAATGAAGAACATAGGAAGAAATGCAACACCCTCAGGTGTTCGTATGAAGGAAGACATAGTTAGTGTTGCAGGAGCAGGTGATCAAGACATGGTTTATCACATTAACAGGAAGGAGGTGACAACCTAGGATTGGACATAGTTTCATGAGAAGTAAGAAGATCAGAAGAAGCAAAGGCAGGATAGAGAATAATAAATATGAATAACACACATAAACCGGAAGATCATGAAGAGGTGATGGGTGAAAATCATCACAATGATGATGAACCCCCACCTGAGGGGACAATTGTCACACTTCAGTTCCCCATTCGACAACCAGTTGGACAAGCCCCCATGAAAAACATATCATCATTAGTATTACCTCGTTTTCATGGAAATGCCATAGAGGATCTGAATAAATTCCTCTTCGATTTTGACATCCTCTGTTGTAGCTATGACTACACTTAGAGCAAGCAAAAGTTAAAAATTTTCCCTGCTACTTTGAAGGATAATGGGCTACATTGGTTCATGAGCCTGGGTGGTGAAACTAGCACCAAGTGGGACCAAATGAAACAGGTGTTCCTAAAAAATAACCAGGAGTATTGCAACACTAAAGATAAAAGATAAGAGTTGTTCAAGATGGTACAAAGGGATGAAGAAAGTTTGGAATATTTTGTTGAGAGGCTCTTGTACAATGTGTAGAGGGCTAGACAGACTAATATGGGGTTATATGTGCTCAAGATAATATTTCTTCGTGGGATTAGGGAAGAATTTCTAGGTATGTTGAAAATGATTGGAGAGGGGGATATCTCAAAGGAATCCTTTGAAAAGATCGTTGAATTATGTAGAAGGTATTCTAGAGGATCTTCTAGGACCAAAAAATGGGACAAATTGGAACGAGATGTCTTTGACGAAACACAGAATTCATCCAATGGAGGACGTACTCGAGCATAAATAGGCAACCTTCTTGAAAAATTCAAAACATAAATGATGAGATCCATCTCTTTAGAAATAGATGTCCCGAGGGTGAAGAAGAAACAAGCAGTACAAGATCTAACACTTGGTGTATTCTACCCTAGATGTAGGAAGAAACATCCCTTGAAGGATTTCCCACTACCTCAAGTGAAGGTAGTTCTGTAGGCATCAACTCCAGACGTGGAACCAGCCTACTTCATTCCCTAAAAAAGCCTTGGCAGCATTGAAACTAAGGTATGACTCCATACTCATTTCCATTTTTGAATAATATGAATATTTGGAATAATATGCATCATATGAATACATAATTCCCTTCACCTTATTCCAACCATCAATGGAATCCTTCTCAACCTCCTATGTAGAATTTCAAATCCTAGAACCCTTGGACACAACCACCAAACCAACAAAATTCTTGGTCTCCTGGGTGGAGGAAATCCCATCCAGGAAACTAGTTTCCCCACAACCAATCTCCTCAATAGTTTCCACACCAACAATTTTCTCACCAACAATACCCTCATCCATGCCAGGAGTACCAACAGCAACAGCCGCAACTCTAGAACAATGTTGCACCTAATATGCACATACGACCACAGTTTCCTAATCAACCTAACCCCAACCCAAACAATAAAGAAGTCCACCAGTTTGAGACTGCCAACATGCCCACTTAATTCATTACTCTTGTTCCCTATAATGACATATGCTTACGGTCAGGGAGAGTAGTGGAGCCTCTAGTAATTGAGGATGTTCCATCCTCTATGTCTGAAGAAAGGATGAACCATCAGAACTCATCCCACACAGCAGTCCCTGTTAACCCAAAAAATCCCTCACTAAGCTCTCCATGACCTACACCACCCAAGGACACCACTTCATGACCCTCCATTAGACCCCTACACCTCAAAAATGCATAAGGATGAAGAAAAGGACTTAAAAACCGAAAAAAAAGAGCCTAAAATACTCTCCTAGGAGCTAAATCCCCTAAAAAAGGGGCTAAAACCCTAAAAGGAGCTAAAATTAGGGCAGAAGGGGCTAAATCCTGGACCAAGGGCTTAAAACCCTAAAACCCCAAAAATAGCTTTAAAAGGAGGGTGGGGGGTCACTCTCAAAACAATTCTCCCTTGCATACTATTATGCTGCCCATGGATGCCTTAAGACCCTTTGTCTCTCAAGCCACCCACACTCCCTCTCCTCCATATCCATTGAGCCATAAGTCCCCCATCCAAGAGAGATGCTTCTTCAAGCCAGGGAATGGTGGCCCATTCCACCCAAAGAGAAGGTATAGCTTGTTATTTTTTGTATTTTCTTAGTAGTTTATTTGTTTTCTAATCCATGGTTTTATTTGCAGGTTTATTTCCTAGATTGTTTTACAGGTATTTCGATTTCTAACATATTGTTGGCAGATTATTGGAAGCAAAACCCTAACCTTGTGTGCAGAGGGGTTCTCCATCTTTGTTTTCATTACTGCTCTTTACATTTCGTTTTTCCTTTCAGTGTTTCCACAAGCAGGAACCTACCCTTCTATCCTATAGACAGAAGGGATCCATTCCTGCCCCTGTAGCAAGGAGAAATCCCTTCTATAGAACCAGCGACCATGCCAAGTCGATCTCATAGGATCCCTGGTCTAGATTTTTAAAATTTCAAGTTTTTTTTATTTTTGTTTTTTCCCTAGTTTTTAAAATTTCATGTCAAATTCAATTTAGATATAGTTTATTTCCAATTATTAGTGTTGCCGAAGCCTTTACTAGGAAAATTCGATTCAGTTTGGCCACAGTACAGGTTACTGTCAGTTGGATCTGACTCAGGATCAGAAAAACCCTAAATCTGGGGTAGGTTGCACTTATCAGTCCTGAACAGGGGATGAGGGTACACTTAATAGCCTAACAGGAGTTCCCAGGGTGCACTTAATCCCCCAAAAGGTGTGAATTCACTCAGAAACATAAACCATGACTGTCTGTGAAATATGTGCGACACCCTCGCTTGTTTCTGGAAAAAAATTTGCGACTCCCTTACCAAATTTGATCAGAAATGTGCAGTCTGTCAATCAGAGGTTCATTTTCAATTTAATAGGGGTTAAATTTCATTTTAATAGGGACTGTCAGTGCACCTCAACCGCCTCTACCCAGCATACTAGTTCAATTTCAGTTGCTATTTTAATTTCCTGTAATTGCATCAACAAACAAAGTGTAAATTCAAAGTAAATTTTAATGGCTTAGTTAAATGAATGTACCTTAACTAAAATCAACCTAAAACTATCTGTCTTGCTTACCCTTCCTCCTCTACCCAGTCATCACCCTCCGCGGTATTCTGGGATAGGATGAAGGGAAAGCTTGTATAGACCTAGGCCCTTCATTGAATACTTTTTAAACCATTAAAATGGGATGACCTGGAAGGTAGAGGGGGTAGAGAAGGAGGGCTTCTCACGGCGCAAGCATCCTCCCTATTGACCAACCTTGCATCCGGGAGGTGACCTATGGATCTATGGATGGTCTTAGTCATATTGTGTTGAGAGCCCAGCACCTTCTCTTGGTTGAAGAGGAATATCATTCTGAGGTAGTCATCTAGTTAGGCCATAAACATTTAGGGTTAAAAAGTGTATTTGTTTACAAATTTCTGATTATTCAATGCTTTCATACAAAATGACATGAAATCTACCACAATATGATGAATTCATAAACCATTTGTAGATACCAAATACCAGAAAGACACATAAGAAATTACACCATACCAAGTAATCAACCCAACTTAGTTCATGATGCTGAGAGAGCCTTAAAATTTACCAATTTATAGTAAGTTCAGTCTAATCTACAGTCTTTGAGGACATAAGTCCCTGACTACTTCAACCGTGGGAACTACTTGGGCTCTGCCTAGAAACTCATTGTGAGAAGTACCACGGGAAACCCAAAGTAGCTAGCCATTGAGAGGAATTTCCAAGAGAAATGAGAAACAACCCCTTCCGATTGAGTAGAAAATGCCCGTTAGGAAAAAGTCAAGCGTTGTCTTCTGGTAGTCTTGGTGGCTGAGTGACCACCTACATCTAATAGGAAGATATTGAAACTGGGGTCCAAACATCATTCCCATCAGTTTAATAAACATGTAACATAATTGATCCCCCACGCTCTTCCTCATGCCTAAGAGGAAAACCACCACCATTTGGGACATTAAATAAACATTGTTGAAACCATTCTCAGTGATCTCCCACACCATCAGAGGGCCACACAGCTTCTGATTCAAATTCAGACCCATAACAGTCTAAACCAGGCCTCCATACTGCACCATAAAGCCCCATGGCTGGTGCAAATCTAGATCCATTTTCCGACATAACCATAGCAAGTGGACCCATGTCCACACCACAACCTGTCACCAATAAACCTGTAGGTGGCCCAAGCATAGTCATGAAAACTGTCATCAATTAGCTGCTACCACCTTATTGGCAGGAAACACCCTTTAGAGCATTTTTAAACACAAGTAATTTGAAGATTGATAATTTTCAAGCAATATTGGTTCTTTTTGTCTGGATTTAAAAAAAAATCATCATGGATATCTTAGGAGGGCCCTAAGAATCAAAGATTCTTAAGGCACTCCTGATAGAAACTTACTTGAATAATTGATTCAGATGGGTTGAACATCAGTAATTGCAAAATTCGACTCTTATGATCTTAATTCTTCATTTCTGTCAATCATTAGGAGGAATATAATTACAGAAGATTAGTAGCTCCAATTTTTCCACTCATCACTCATGTTTGATTAAAATCAAATGAATTTATTAATTATTAATTCAAACTAGTTACTGCATGATGTGATAACTGTTATTGTCTTATTCATATGGAAAATTTGGTAAAGCTTCATAACTTCTGAATTATTTATCTTATCTTAGTTGTCATAAGTTTTAAGGTGAATTTAATATGATCTTCATGAACCCTTCTATATTATATGCTCATCACTTATTTCAAATTCATATTTCTGAAATAAGTTGGTATCAGAGTTTGTGATGAAGGTCTAAAGTCACTTTCTGGGTTTTTGACATTGGTTTGGTCACATTATCAAATTATTCTTTGATCATTTTTGACCTTTACCCTAAGATATTGATTATATGCTAAAGTGATCAAATTATTATGATTGTATTCGATAAATGAAGGATTAAGATTTTTGGAAATTATTTAGTCATGTGTTAAAAAAACGATGAGTTAACCTCCATTATCAACACGTTATGAAATTACAATTAATGATGAAGTAATGGTGGAACTAAGGTTTTGGTAGTCATGTCGTTTGACGGTTGCTATCTGTCAATCCTTAATCATGCAAACATCACTTGCAATAACTCGCTTGTGTGACTCTCCTATGGCTCATTGTGTTTTGGTAAGTTGTTTTCGAAACCTCTTGTCTCTGCCAATTCACATTATGATGAACTTACAGGAAGGTTTTCAGGGTTTTGATAAAATAGGGTATTTCAGAGTATTGCTGGTAATGCCTATACTGTTGATAAATCAATTGCATCTTTTAATCTATGTTTCGAAAACCCTAAGGTTTGTGTATCTGCTGCCATGGCTCCAGTGTCTAGGTTCGAAGTTATTGGTGACGAATATCTATATGCTGCTCCCAAGTGTCGAGAGATTGTATTGAGGGTTGGATGGTTGGAGTTCCTTCGGAATTTTTTTGGTTTTAATTTGGCAGTATCTAAGGTATTCGCAGAGTCATTCGATGGGGTTTGTGCACATGTGGGAGACGTTGAAATTAAGCTGTCTGAGAAATTCATTTCTCAAGCTATTTGATTGCCACAAACTGGTGAGAAGTGGTATAAAGGAAAACATATTAAGAATGACCAGTGTAAAGGGTTTCATACCCCTTTTCATCGACAAACCAAATTCAAATCTGGCTTTCCATCCCAGTTATTAATGAAGAAATGGAGGGCTCTTCTGGAGCTAATCATCAGGTATGTAACTTGCGAAGGTAGGCTGTCTCAGACGCAATTCTATCACCTTCGGCTGTTGTTGATATTTAATGGGTACCCTGTCAATATGCCCTTTTTCTTTTTAAACAGTTTGCATAAAATGAAATCCACTTATCAGTATAATGTTGGGGATAAAGATAGGAGTTTATTCCACCATGGGTTAATTAAAATTATTGTGTCCAGTCAGTTGGAAGAACTAGGTCAGACCTGGGATTCTTTCCTTGTGTGAAATGGGTTTGGGGTTAACGAGGAATGGCCCAAATAGAGGCCTAGGGTTCGACGTAGGTGGGTAAAAAATGAAGAAGTCAAGCTTGAAATCAAGGACTCTGGTTCTCAGGATGATTTGGGGGATGAAGGGTTTCATCCTGACCAAACCCTAAGTCTTGATGATGTAAAAATTGAGGTGGAAACTAGTATTGAAACTCCTGCAAATAGTTTTCGAGGTCGAGTAAGGAACAAGATTTATTCTCATGCACAGGTTGATATGAATCAAACAGAGGCTGAAGATCATACTGGCCGTGCTATGAGAAATCTAGCTATATGAAGAACCACACGTAGCATGACAACTGCTTTTCTTTCTAGGAGGAATTTGAGTGTTGGGGATATCTCAGTTATTGAGGTGAGTGACTCTTCAAATGTTCGACCACATCCAGCTCCCATAGGCCCCTCTATGCTAGATATTAAATACGTTTCTATCTCTGCAAACAAGGTGGTTGCCAGTCAGCAAGAGAATCGTGAGGGTGACCAAGAAATTGACAAAAATCCTTACTTAACTGAAGAAGCCTGAATAAACTTGAAAAGAGAGTCGAAGGACCAAACTGATCCAAATCCTCATGCCCAATTGATTTATTCCCTGCAAAAAGATTTAAAAGAAGCATAAGTTATACAAACAATTTCCCTGGAAGAAATTACATCTTTAAAAGCTGAATTGATCACTTGGATTGAGAAATGGGATGTGTTAAAAGGAAAAAAGTTGAAATGCAAAGAACTGATTAAAAGGATTTTGTTAAAGAATCAAATATTGAGAAGACATAATAGGATTAACAGGACCATGGTTGTCAGGTTCAGGGCTAAATTTAATGAAGCTAGGAGAAGTGTACCTATTCGATTCTTAGTCGAGTCAGCCTTAAAAACCTGATATTTTGTTTTTCTAGTGACTTCTAAATTTTGTCTTTGTATCTTACATTATGCCTACATATGATTTTGGATAGATCCTTGAAGGTTAGTGATATTTTGGGTTCATCAGTTTTGGTTTTCAATTCATGGTCTAAATGATTAAATTGAGATATCTACAAAATTAAAATTCTGTCGATATCTTGTTCATGCTTAATTGATCATCATTAAATCTTGCTAAACAACTTTTTGTTAATATTTATAGGTGTCAAAGAAATTGTTGGGATAAAACTGGATGCTAGTCTATATTCGTGTCTTTTGACTGTATGTGGCTACTCAATGAAGAAGGTTTAGGATTTACAACTGATTTGATGCTCAGTGATTACTTCGTTCCTATTTTTAAGCTTCTGTTGGCATGGATTATCCAATATGGTGTTACTATGATTTGGAGAGTATAACGCTAGATTTTCTCCAGTAAGTTAACCTCTTGGCGGATCTTTCTCTCCGGATGATTTTGTAACAACATGCCTATGATTCTGGTCATAGTTTAACCATATTTGGATACGATTGGGATTTTTCCTAAGGAATAGGATTTCTAGTTAGTCAGTTGTAGTCTTTTAATTTACTTTATAAGCAACTTCTGAATGGAAGCAAAGGGTTGGAATCCTAGAACTTGTTATGAACAAATATAATACAGCACTTAATATGATTCTGTATATTTGTGTTCCTTTAGAACTATTTCTGAGGATTACTATATTTTACAGACATACTAAAGACATTAGCTAAGTCTATCAGTTATATCATGCTGTCTTAATGTTGTTTTTCCTGTGTTGAATTTCCTTTTCATATATATGTATCTTTATATTATATGTGAAAGCACTTTTGTTAATTGATTTTGAACAAAGTACTTAGTGTTGAAGCATGGATGGTTAGGTGTCATGTAGAAAAATAAGTGAGATTTTTCATGTTTCTTTTCCTCAGTTGATAATGATATGATTTTATACAAAGTATTGACTGTGTGAGTTGAACTTAATTCATTTCAGCGTTAGTACCTGAGTGTATTTTTCATGCTTCAATACTGTGTTAAATTTATTTCAATTATGAGTTTTGTTTCATTTTCAAATTAATTTATAATAAAATGTTATTTTATTGTAAGTTGATTTAGATCTGTCTCTGCTGAGAGTAGGCTTTTTTAACATTGCAGGATCATAGATCAAATTTTTAAATAAAACTTGTTATCATATTATTAATTTCAGCTCCCAGTTTGGGATAGTTATACTGCATCTTAGGTCATTATAAATCAAGATTAGGAGCTACTATTGTTTTTCTGTTTTAGCTTAAAGGTATTTGTTAGCATTAGTTAGTCATTTTAATTAGATCTTTTGATTTGAGTTAATATTTGATTAAGTATAATTTACCATCTACACCCCAAGAGACTCTCTACCTTGAGAGCATATTTTACAGGAAGTAGGGCCTTTAACCTGTGAAAAACAATTAAACCAAACACATACAAGATTGCAGTAAGTTGAGTATGTGGACTATTTTCCAGTAGTTGGCCACAAAACCCTATAGGCCACATTTCTTGGCCAAACAAATGGTGCTAGAAGGAGGGCCTAAGCTGAAAGCTTAATGGCTGATCAATTGCATAGTGCTCCTACCAGTGATCAACCAACTTCCTCCCTCATAAGTTTTGGAACATTGTCTACCCCGGTCTCTACATCACAATCTGAAACTATAAATACTCCGTTCCTAGATATAGTTAGAACTATTATTGAAAGGGACCCTAATGTCTCACCAGTTTCCCCTGAACAGATAAGTCAAACTTTAGAGGAATCACGTAGAATCTTAACCAGAGCATATTCTCGCCAAATAGGGATTCCCTCGATTAACTTCGGATTACCAAGCAGAACTAATTTCCAAACATTGGCAGTGGCTGACTCAGCTACTGATTCGATTGGAAACAAAACTCTTGAATCATAACACTTCTCAACGATTGTTATCTGCAGGTGGATCTGATCTACCTCCTTCACCTCCTATATCACCACCAGATAGTCCTCATGACCATAACAACGAGTCTTCATCGGACTCTGAACCTGATGCAGACATGGGTGACCATAATCAGGGTAACCCTAATGCTGATAGACCATGGTTACGATGTGGTGCTGTTGCTGTGCCTGGACTACAACATAACCTACCAAAACACCCTGATAAACTGCTACCTAAGTTTGACTCAGATGATAAGGGCTTACCTGAAAATCACATTGACAAGTTCATCTTGGTTGTTTAGACTATGAATGTTCAGCATGAGAATGTGGTATGTCGACTATTCCCTTTAAATTTTGAAGGAAAGGCTGCAGTTTGGTATTTTTCCCTGACACAAGGATCCAGAACAAGCTGGAGTGATTTTAGTCAAGCATTCCTGAACAAGTTTGGTGAAGATAAAACCCCTGCTGTGTTAGCACTAGAATTGGCTAGGATTAAGATGGAGAGAAAAGAAAGGATAAAGGATTTCAATCAGCATTTTCTTACTCTTCTGAATAAGATACTAGTGGCCTCCCAACCTCCAGAAGACATTATAATCAATAATTATGCTTCAGCCTTACCTAAATACCTGGGTATGTTTGTAAAACAAGCCGGTAAAATCACTCTAGTTGAAACATTTAATGAAGCAATAAAGGTTGAGAAAAATTCATTGACGTTTGAGCCAGAAAATAATTGAAAAGTTGATGGTTTCCTTTGTAAACGCAACGAAACTACTTCTAGAACTAACACAGACAAAAAAGATGCCCCTGATTTTGATGTAGAAAAGATACAACAAGCAATTAGGTCTCTTACAAATGAAGTGGTTATATTGAAAAGAAACAATGGGGAGGGTACTTCAAATAGAGGAAATTTCAAGACCCCATACCATCCGTTTACACCCTCAAATGCTAGGCAAAATACTCCCCTTGACATATCAACTAATGAGGAAGTTTTCAATACTATAAGGGTTGTTTATGCTTTACCTGATTCCTCAACTAATCAAGAGTCAGATAATGATCATGAATCTAATCAACTTGAAACTGAAGAGGAAACTTCTGAAGATCCTCTTCCACTTAATTTCCATTTCTGGGATAGTTCAGTCAAAGACAGAGAGTCTAGTGACCATTCTATCTTTGTAAACCAGCACACCCATAACACTAGAAGTAAAGGGCCTGTAGATCCACAACCATCATCAACACCTAAGAACAGTCCTCAAACTTCAAATCAGGTGCCTGTCACTCAAGGTATAGACCTACAATATGACATCGTAGAAGATCTTAAGAAACAGAGGGATAATATTAGCATGTTTAATCTATTGAAAATTTATCCCATGCCCGGTGGTTCGATACTCTCTAATTTATCAAATCCATCAACCACTAAAACAAAGAATCAACCCTTTGTATCTTCAGTGAATAACCTTGATCATACAACTAGGAAAATAGCAGTAGGTTATAACAGTAATGTCAAAACAGCTTCTGATAAATATTCGCTCATAGGTAAGAACTCCAAATCTACAACTCCACCTTTTCTGCTAACATTTGAAATTTTCAACCGGAATGTTCATAACTGTATGATAGATTTTTGGGCTTCATCAAAGGTCATGCCTTACTCAGTTTGTAAGAAGCTGAATGCCAATCCCACTCCTTTTGAAATCCAAATCAGCCAACTAGATCGATCCACGGTAAAAATTATAGGAGAATTAAAAGGAGTAATGATTAGGATGGCTACCAATCCACAGATCTTCCAGGTTATTGACGTAGTGGTAGTGGACATACCAGATGTCTATGGGATGTTTTTAAGATGTGACTAGTCTCAAGCCTTAAAATGATATTTTTCCACTGATTGGTCACATTTGTGGTTGCCTAAAAATGGGCGTCCAAATCAGATCAGAATTGATAGAGAAAGGTACATGAAACACATGGTGACTGAAAGAAATGCTCCCAATGAACCAGTTCTGTTCAGTGATTCTATTTTAGGAAACTACGGGTATGATTCTGATTTAGGGAGTTTTCCTGCACTTAAATCTGCATTTACCAATTCTGTAAATAAATCAGTAATTATGCATTGTGATTTTCAGGAAGCTGCTCCTAGTCTGGTAAATAATGTGAATACTGTAAATAATGTAAATAGTCTTGTTGATAAGCCTTGGCATCTATATTTTGACAGATCCCGATCCAATGAAGGTACAGGAGTAGGTTGCATGCTCCTAGACCTTGCAGGAAACAAATTCATGCTATCTTGTAGACTGGAATTTATTTGTACAAACAACACGGCTGAATATGAAGCCCTTATACAAGGACTCAAGAAGGCATTAGACTTAAAAGTTAAAGTTTTGATTGCATTTGGTGATTCTGAAATAATTGTTAGACAGATTCATAATTCCATTCACTGTTTATCTAATCACTTGCAAAGTTACCAAAGGGAGGTATGGAATTTGATTTCAGCACTTGATGCTTTTAATATTGAATCCATTCCTCATTTTTAGAATCAGGAAGCTGATTTGTTAGCAAACATAGCTTCATGACTTGTTCCCACTGAAAATTTTTCCCCTAATACTTATTCTATTGAATTATTATTTAGACCGTCCATTCCAGATAATATCACTAACTGGTGGGTCTTTAATGATGATTCACAGATTATTTCTTTCTTAATAGGGGAAGATGCTTTTAAAGAATCAGCGATCGATGAAATTACACATGATGAGGATCTACATATTTTTTTGGTAATTCACTCACCTCTTCACATTGATAAGTATTTCGAATAGGTAAATTCAATCCCTGTGTCAGTTCTTAGTATTGAAAAGTTTTATGATTTGCATGATAAATTCAAGGGAGTGCCTAATTGCAAGACAAAAAGGTCTAACATGCATTATTAAACCATTAATCTGGGCACAAAATCCAATCTTCAAAATATCAACTTAGGATCAGACTGCACTTCAAATGAAAAATTAGCCTTCCTGAAACTATTTAGTGAATTCAAAAATGTGTTTGCATGGTCTTATGACGATCTGAAAACTTTTGACACCCAGATCATACAGCATGTGATCCCCATGAAGCCTCAGTCAAAACCATTCCAGTAGAAATTAAGTAAAATGCACCCTACCCTAGAACCAGCAGTAAAGAAAGAATTGAATAAACTACTTACTGCCCAGATCATATTTCCTATACACCATACACAATGGGTGGCTAACCTTGTTCCCGTTAGCAAGAAGAATGGAGATATTCGTCTATGTGTATATTTCCAAAACCTAAACCGATCATCAGAAAAGGACAACTACCCAGTTCCGCCCATGGATAAAATACTTCGAAAGGTTTTAGATGCTATATTTATTAGATGGTTTCTTTGGGTACAACCAAGTTCTTGTTTCCCCTGCAGATCGGTTGAAAACCACTTTTAGGACACCCTGGGGAACCTATGCCTACAGGAAGATGCCTTTTGGATTGATAAACGCTGGGGCCACATTCCAAAGGGCTATGGACGCTGCTTTCAGAGGTCTAATAAACCACTCTGTCGTTGTCTATTTGGATAATGTTACTATATTTTCAAAAAATAGGTCTGATCACATCTCACACTTACGAAAAGTGCTTGAACGCTGCAGGAAATTTGGTATTTCCCTGAGCCCCCAAAAGTCAATATTTGCAGTAACCGAGGGGATTTTGCTAGGATTTGTGGTGTCAAAAGAAGGTATCATGATCGATCCAGAGAGAATAGAAGCAATCTCTAATATTCCTTTTCCTTCTACCAAGAAATACATGCAATCCTTCTTGGGAAAGATAAATTTCGTAAGGAGATTTGTTCCAAGTTTTTCTTAAATTGTCCGTCCACTACAGAATATGATTAAAAAAGAAAGTAGTTTTTCATGGGGGGATAGAGAAAAGTAGTAATTTATCAGGATTAGAGAAGCTATCAGGATTAGAGAAGCCATAGCTGAGGCACCCGCACTTGTGAGTCCTGACTTTGGGAAAGACTTTATTCTCTATACGTTTGCATCTGATATATCTTATGCAGCTGTTCTTACTCAGAAGAATCGGCAAGAGGATGAAGTACCTATATCCTTCATGAGCTCATGTTTAAAGGGAGATGAACTAAATTATCATGAAGTCGATAAACAGGCTTTTGTTGTGTTTAAAGCAGTAAAACATTTCCTCCCTTATCTCCTTAAGTAAAAATCCAAGGTAATTGTTCCATTTAGTGCTGTAAGAAATTTATTGGTACAAAACAACCTTAGAGAAAAAAGAGCACATTGGATGGCTGCTCTTCAGGAATATGATCTAGAGATTAAACCCTCTCAGGTCATATGAGGTTTGGAGTTGTGTAGGTTGGCTACTGAATCAGCACATCTCCCTACTGACCAGAATGACATGCCTTTAGATGATGTTTTATTGCAGAATGAAATCTGTTTTATCCTAGATCTTGTTAGCTCATGGTACACTGACATTCGCATATATTTGGAAAATGGCACTGCCCCAGTTCATTTATATCCAAAAAATAAAAGAGCAGTAAGATTAAAATCAACACCCTATCAATTGGTAAATAATGTGCTTTTCAGGAAAAATGCAGATGGAGTTTTTCTTCGTTGTCTAGAGAAGGAAGAATCTGATTTAGTTTTAATACAACTGCATGATCGGCCCGCTGGTGGCCACTTTGGTGGTGATACTACAACTCATAAAATTATAAGGGAAGACTATTTTTGGCCAAATCTGTTTAAAGATGCTCATGCTTTCGTTACAATGTGCCAGGATTGTCAGACCACAGCTGGCAGAGTTAAAAAACCAGCTTTTCCTTTGCAACCTGTGATGGTGGATAGGCCTTTTCAACAATGGGGAATTGATATTGTTGTACCAATAAATCCATCCTCCTCCCTTCAATATAAGTATATTATAACTGCTACCGATTATTTTACTCAATGGTCTGAAGCTAAACCCCTGCGAGTGGTTAATACGAATAAGGTATTGCATTTCCTTGAAACTAACATGATCACCAGATTTGGAGTGCCTGAAACTCTTGTATTTGATAATGCATCTTATTTTTCTTCTGGAGAACCGACTAAATTTGCTCTAGAAAATGGAATTAGGATTATATATTCAGTAAACTACTATCCACAAGGCAATGGCCTTGCTGAATCCACAAATAAGAATTTGCTGAAAATTTTGAAAAGGTCCATAGCTGAAAATCACAGGAACTGGCATACTGTCCTTCATCAGGCTTTGTGGGATGATAGGGTCACTCCAAAATCATCTATTGGTAATTATCCCTTCTTTTTGGTATATGGAGTAGATGTTATTCTTCCTCCAAACCTGTTTTTACCTTCCTTACAGTGTGCACGAGCTGTATAAGAGACTGAATGTTCAGCCATCGAAGAAATAATTAATCTACTATTGAAGTTGGAAGAAGAAAGAGAAAATGCCAAGAAACACTTTGCGAAACACCAGCAAATTATTAAGGCATGGTTCAATCATGGCTCGTCCTCGAATCGAGAATTGCAAGTAGATGATTTGGTTTTGAGATGGGACAAAGCACATGAGGATAAAGGGGAACATACCAAATTTCAACGTCTTTGGTTAGGCTCGTATGTTATAGCAGAAAAACTTGGTCCAAATACCTTCCGTTTAAATAATTTACAAGGACAGATCGATACCCTTCTAGTAAATGGGCATGCCCTTAAAAAGTACTTTCAATAATTGCACGTCATCGAATCTTTCCATTGTATATTTCCATCTGTGTAGATTTCTGTACATAAGATTGCAGTTTATGTTGATTTCTGGTTGGAATTTTCGATCTTATACTTACTAATTATTTTCATTATTATCATCATCATAATGCTTATTCGCAATTCTAGGTGATAGATTATGAAAATAATCCAACTCTTTAGATCATTTACTATACATAAGTTTGTGTTCTGCCTCTGTGAATATTTGTTTGTTTGTTTGTTTGTTTTTAAATGCATCTCCTTTATTTGATCACAAGATTCAACATGAATCATTCTGCACGTACTTAGAACCTAATGATTGAAATGCATACCAGACTATAGTCATTGATGATGACAGGGAGTATCAGATCTCTAATAAGTGATTTCTTCCTAGATTTGTGGTAATTTAAGCCTCCACAATTTTGTTGTCAGCAGTCTTTGATTGTTTTCTTTGAGTGTCTTCTTACAGATCAAGTACTTCGGGTAATTTATTTACTGATTTCAATAGATGTCTACTAAGCTCAAAAACTTGTTGAAGATATCTGGTTATCTCTAAGAACTCTTGAGAAGTCTGTGGTTTCCTCCCCCCATTTTTGGGAATACATTTGGTCATTCGACTAGGACAATACTCTTGAAATTAGGTGAACATGAAAAGTATTATCAGAAGACAGGAGGTCTCATCACGAGCCGGTCTATTTATGATCATAAATTATATTGGAATGACATTGTCAAAATTTGGTTACCAAGCCAATGAAAGTGACTCTCAGTCTAATAACTAAGAGACAGGAAGTCTCATCACGAGCTGGCCTGATCAGTTTCGGGTAGGGTTGGTGAATAAGGCTATCTATTTGGTCACCAAGCTAAGATAGTGTTTCTGATTAATTATTTTCATGTTTGTCTTTGTGAATATGATTTGTATATATATTAACAAGCAAAAAAAAGAGAGAAAAAACGGATTACTGTCTGATGTGTTTCTTTAATGTGGGGGAAAACCAACTGATGTTCTTGAGGAGCCATATCTATATGAGTATTGGTTAACCTGTTTTTGACCTTGTGGATCTACATTGGAATTAAGTCATATTGATTTTTCCTGAGTCTAATTAGGATCAAAACACTCTGATTATAGTCATAGGGTTGTTATAGAAATATGTTGAGGTCCAGTCACATGTGTTAAATTTCCATATGCTTAGCTAAGACATCAGTATTTCATTTCATTTTCATAACAAAAGCATATAAACATGATCATTGAAAGATAGACAAGCACAACCATACAAAATGAACACAAAGATTTATCCTGGAAAAACCCTAAAAGGAAAAACCCAGCAAAAGCTTCCTCAATATAGATGCCCCAAAAAGATAAAATATAAAACCAACAAGGAGATCAAAGCATGATCCTCCTCCTTCTCCAGCTACTTTTATTCTCCACTAATGTGCTACACAAGTGAGAGTGTGTGTGTCTCAAATGAGGAGCATTACACCTCTATTTATATTCATCTGTTCACTTAAGTTAACTCTTTTGACATGTAGGCTCAAGTTAAATCATGTAGGCTCAAGTTACACATGTAAGCTCAAGTAACCACACTAGGGTGCTAATGACCCACCTTTACAATTAGAGGGGACTACCTCATGACTCTTATTAGTTCTTCTGATTAGGAGCATTGGGGTACAATGTAATACAAGTGGTTCTCCCGGTAGGACCATCGGGGACCACAAAAAGATACATATAGAATATTCTTCGAAGTTACAATATTTCAACAACACGTTCAGACTGTTTTGAATTTGAATCACTTAGGCAGAGATTCGATATTTGATGCCATCATTTGTGATTATTTGAAGTTTGAATGGTGTTTTCTTACAGAGATAACTGGTTCGGTCCCATAATGTCGCCAATTGTTGGCAGGCAACACCCTTCGGAGAATTTTTTAACACAAGTAATTTGAAGATTGATAATTTTCAAGAAATATTGGTTCTTTTTGTCTAGATTAAAAATAAAACTCATCATGGATATCTTAAGAGGGCCCTAAGAATCTTTGATTCTTAAGTAATCCTGACAGAAACTTACTTGACTAATTGATTCGGATGGGTTGAACATCAGTAATACCAAAATTCAACTCTTATGATCTTAATTCTCATTTATGCCAATCATCAGGAGGAATATAATTACAGAAGATTAGTAGCTCCTATTTTTCCACTCATCACTCATGTTTGATTAAAATCAAATGAATTTATTAATTATTAATTCAAACTAGTTACTGCATGATGTGATAACTGTTATTGTCTGATTTCATATGGAAAATTTGGTAAAGCTTCATCACTTCTAAATTATTTATCGTATCTTAGTTGTCATGAGTTTTAAGGTGAATTTAATGTGATCTTCATGAACCCTTCTATATTATATGCTCATCACTTATTTCAAATTCATATTTCTGAAATAGGTTGGTATCAGAGTTTGTGATGAAGGTCTAAAGTCACTTTTTGGGTTTTTGACATTGGTTTGGTCACATTATCAAATTATTCTCTGATCAGTTTTGACCTTTACCATAAGATATTGATTATATTCTAAGGTGATCACATTATTATGATTGTATTCGATAAATGAAGGATTAAGGTTTTTGGAAATTATTTAGTCATGTGTTAAAAAAAGATGAGTTAACCTCCATTATCAACACGTTATGAAATTACAATTAATGATGAAGTAATGGTGGAACTAAGGTTTTGGTAATCGTGTCGTTTGACGGTTACTATCTGTCAATCCTTAATCATGCAAACATCACTTGCAATAACTCGCATGTGTGACTCTCCTACGGCTCATTATGTTTTGGTAATTTGTTTTCAAAACCTCTTATCTTTGCCAATTCACGTTATGATGAACTTACAGGAAGGTTTTCAGGGTTTTGATAAAATAGGGTATTTCAAAGTATTGTTGGTAATGCCTATATTGTTGATAAATCGATTGCATATTTTAATCTGTGTTTCAAAAACCCTAGAGGTTTTTGTATCTGCTCCCATGGCTCCAGTGTCTAAGTTCGAACTTATTGGTGACGAATATCTGTATGCTGCTCCAGAGTGTCGATAGATCGTATCGAGGGTTGGATGGTTAGAGTTCCTTCGGATTTTTTTTGTTTTAATATGGTAGTATCTAAGGCATTCACAAATTCATTCGATGGGGTTCATGCACATGTGGGAGATGTTGAAATTAAGCTGTCTGATAAATTCATTTCTCAAGCTATTTGCTTGCCACAAACTGGTGAGAAGTGGTTTAAAGGAAAACATATTAAGAATGACCAGCGAAAAGGGTTTCTTACCCCTGCTCATCGACAATCAAAATTCAAATCTGGCTTCACATCCTAGTTATTAATGAAGAAATGGAGGGCTCTTCTGGAGCTAATCACCAGGTATGTAACTTGCGAAGGTAGGCTGTCTCAGACGCAACTCTATCACCTTCGGTTGTTGTTGGTATTTAAGGGGTACCCTGTCATTATGCCTTTTTCATTTTTGAACAGTTTGCATAAAATGGAATCCACTTATCATTCTAATGTTGGCGATAAAAATAGGAGTTTATTCCAACATGGGTTAATTAAAATTATTGTGTCCAATCGGTTTGAAGAACTAGGTCAGATATGGTATTCTTACCTTGTGCGAAATGGGTTTGGGGTTAACAAGGAATGGCCCAAATAGAGGCCTAGGGTTCGACGTAGGAGGGTAAAAAATGAAGAATCCAAGCTTGAAATCGAGGAATCTGGTTCTTAGGATGATTTGGGGGATGAAGGGTTTCATCCTGACCAAACCCTAAGTCTTGATGATGTAAAAATTGAGGTGGAAACTAGTATTGAAACTCCTGCAAATAATTATTGAGGTCGAGTAAGGAAACCCTCAATTCCCATAACCTGTCAAGACAAGAGTTCTTCTCATGCACAGGTTGATATGAAGCAAACTGAGGCTGAAGATCAAACTAGTCGTGCTATGAGCAATCCGGATATACGAAGAACCACACGCAGTATGAGAGCCGCTTTGCTTGCCAGGAGGAATTTGAGTGTTGGGGATATCTCAGTTATTGAGGTGAGTGACTCTTCAAACGTTCGACCGCATCCAGCTCCCATAGCTCGTCTGTGCTAGATCTTAAATATGTTTATATCTATGCAAACAAGGTGGTTGAAAGTCAGCAAGAGAATCATGAGGGTGACCAAGAAATTGACAGAAAGCCTTACTTAATTGAAGAAGCCCGAATAAAATTGAAAATAGAGTCGAAGGACCAAACTGATCCAAATCCTCATGCCTAATTGATTTCTTCCTTGCAAACATATTTAAAATAAGCACAAGTTATACAAACAATTGCTCTGGAAGAAATTACATCTTTAAAAGATGAATTGATCACTTGGATTGAGAAATGGGATGTGTTAAGAGGAAAAAAGTTGAAATGAAAAGAATTGATTAAAATGATTTTGTTAAAGAATCAAAGATTGAAAAGACGGAATAGGATTAACAGGACCATGGCTATATGGTTCAGGGCTAAATTGAATGAAGCTAGGAGAAGTGTACCTATTTGATTCTCAGTCGAGTCGGCCTTAAAAACCTGATATTTGTTTTTTCCAGTGACTTCTAAATTTTGTCTTTTGTATCTTACATTATGACTATAGAGGATTTTGGATAGATCCTTAAAGATTAGTGATATTTTAGGTTTGTCAGTTTTGGTTTTCAATTCATAGTCTAAATTATTAAATTGAGATATCTACATAATTAAAATTCTGCAGATATCTCACTCATGCTTAATTGATCATCATTAAATCTTGCTAAACAACATTTTGTTAATATTTACAGGTGTCAAAGAAATTGTTGGGATAAAACTGGATGCTAGTCTATATTCATGTCTTTTGACTGTACATGGCTACTCAATGAAGAAGGTTCAGGATTTACAACTGATTTGATGCTCAGTGATTAATTCATTCCTATTTTTAAGCTTCTGTTGGCATGGATTATCCAATATGGTGTTACTATGATTTGGAGAGTATAACGCTGGATTTTCTCCAGTAAGTTAACCTCTTGGCATATCTTTCTCTCCAGATGATTTTGTAACAACATGCCTATGATTCTGGTCGCAGTTGAACTATATTTGGATACGATTGGGATTTTTCCTAAGGAATAGGATTTCTAGTTAGTCAGTTGTAGTCTTTTAATTTCCTTTATAAGAAACTTCTAAATGGAAGCAAAGGGTTGGAATCCTGGAACTTGTGATGAACAAATATAATACAACACTTAATATTATTCTGTATATTTGTGTTCCTTTAGAACTATTTCTGAGGATTACTATATTTTACAGACATACTGAAGACATTAGCTCAGTCTATAAATATATCATGCTATCTTAATGTTGTTTTCCCTGTGTTGAATTTCCTTTTCATATATATATATATATATATCTTTATATTATATGTGAAAGCACAATTGTTAATGGATTCTGAACAAAGTACTTAGTGGTGAAGCATGGATGGTTAGGTGTCATGTAGAAAACTAAGTGAAATTTTTCATGTTTCTTTTCTTCAGTTGATAATGATATGATTTTGTACAAAGTACTAACTGTGTGAGTTGAAATTTATTCATTTCAGCGTTAGTACCTGAGTGTATTTTTACTGTGTTAAATTTATTTCGATTATGACTTTTGTTTCATTTTCAAATTAATTTATAATAAAATGTTATTTTATTGTAAGTTGATTTAGATCTGTCTCTGCTGAGAGTAGGCTTTCCTAACATTGCAGGATCATAGATCAAATTTTTAAATAAAACTTGTTATCATATTATTAATTTCAGCTCCCAATTTGGAATAGTTACATTGCATCTCAAGTCATTATAGATCAAGATTAGGAGCTACTATTGTTTTTTTGTTTTAGCTTAAAGGTATTTGTTAGAATTAGTTAGTCATTTTAATTAGATCTTTTGATTTGAGTGAAGATTTGATTAAGTATAATTTACCATCTACACCCCAAGAGACTCTCTACCTTGAGAGCATATTTTATAGGCAGCAGGGCCTTTAACCTGTGAAAAACAGTTAAACCAAACACATACAAGATTGCAATAAGTCGAGTATGTGGACTGTTTTTCAGTAGTTGGCCACAAAACCCTATAGGTCACATTTCTTGGCCAACACACCTATAGTGACCAGCCAAGATTTCCCACTTGCAACACATGGGGGCAGTGGCCCTTCCACACACACTGCCCCTCCTTCCACACAGTGGGGAAACAGACCGTCCACTTACATTGCCCCTACTATAATACATGGGGGCAATGTCCCCGCCAGTCATACTATCGCCCCCACAACACTTGGGGGTATTGGCCCATCTACAATGGTGCCACCGCAAGTACTCCCAACTGTGCAGATGCATTATGCACCTGCAAACCCCACCACCATAACAGCTTCATCCCAAATCAACTTGGGGTCAAACCTACCTTTCATGGCTCATCATAACTTGCCTGATTTGGCATGGTTAAGAAACAACCCCATCCACCACCAATCGTTTTGGCCACCCATGCCAACCAAGCTGCCATCAGACATTCCCAAGTTTGAAGGCAAGGCAGGGGAATGTCCCCAAAACCATGTTATGACATTCCATCTATGGTGCTCATCCAACATCATCGTAGATGATTCCATCAGGCTGAGGCTATTCCAACGCACCCTTATAGGCACTGTGGCCAAATGGTACATTGAGCTACCACAAGCCAAGCACCCTGATTTCAATTCCCTAGCTTTCATGTTCCTACAGTATTTCCAAGTCCCCGTCAGATATGCGGAGGGGGTGGAGATCCTGCTATCCTACCGTCAGAACATCGCTACTCATATAACTGACCATATCCATGAGTGGTGATGACACCATAGCCTATGTAAAATACAACTTGACGACATGATCTTCTTGAATTGGTTCCTTAAGACTTTTCTCCCACCCATAGCAAAGGATGCCGCATCCGAATGTCCCCAATCCAAAGAAGAGGCCATACTGAAAGCTCAACAATTTGACCTCATGTATGCTCAGTCTGGATACTTGTATACCATCATCCCAGATGCTCCTTGCGTAGGCACCTCTTACCGCGATGCACCGGGGGCATCCCATGCTGCAGATGGCATCATAGGATCGATCTCCCAACAGCCACAACACCAACCAACACCACCTGTAGTTCCATCACAACCAAGCAATACTGCTAGTATTGTTTTCCAAAACCAAACTCTGGACTATGCCAAAATGATGTCCCAGTGTGGAGCAACAACTTCCTAAGCACAGCCTGCACCATCACAGTAGGATCAGGGCATGGCTTGGCCTATACAACCGTATGTGGGGAAAATACCCACATTTGTGGCACCACTTCCCACCTAGATATACTATGCACTGCCAGTGCAAGAAGTTCAAGCCCCCACACCTGCTCCACCCACTCCATTGGGACAAGTGTTCTCACAACAAAACTGTCCCAACCAGCCTGCCCCCAACAATCAATAAGGGAAAGCTAGAAATAATTGGCCTTAGCAACAAGCCAATAACCAACTGTATGGAGGTAGTCAACAACCAAACCCTCCCCACTATGCCGCAGCAAACCGACTCGCCCAAAACCACCCACGACAAAATGAACCAAGATGCAATGTCCTATTGTACATAAAACAACCATGCACACTCTCTGATGTTTATGGGCACTACACATTCAAGTGTCCCCTCATGGGTCATGCTAATTAGGCCATTTAGAATGAAATTCGGCTTCCAACGCTACAAATCAAGCCCAACCCAACCCAGCACCACAAGGACCTCCTCCTATGGTGCTTCAAATCCCACTACCAGTCCAAGGATTGGTGGCAACCGTACCCCCTCCCCAACCAAATCCCAATGCTCTGGGGGCACCTCCCATGGCTGAAACAGGTGTTCACCACCTGTTAGCCATGATGACTGAATAAGTCAACATGCAAACCAGATAGAATCAATACGGTACCACCACCAAACCTATTGACACATCAGTGGCATCAATGTCCAAAACAGTCAATATACCTCTTCAGTTACCCCCATTCCCACGCCCCCCCCCCCCTTACGCAGGTCTACCAATAATGCCACAGCTATAGCTACAGTCAGCTATAGCATTGTGGATGATTTTTCCCAAACGCCAACTACCATGTCCACTCTTGAGGTACTTAAAACATTCCCAACATAGCGGAAAGCTTTACTAGTTGCCCTTGGGGCAGTAGACCCCTCCGACTCCAAGTTGATCACATTTTACATGGATAATGGAGAATCACACATGCCATCGACCACACATGCTAATGCCATTGATCCACAAGGGACAACCACACACGCCAATGTCATCCCTGCAATCAACACTATGGTTGACAACCCACAAGCCTCCCCATTGTTGAATGTGGGCCCTGGTTTGTTTGCCAATACCACCATGACGCCTCCTTTCCCCTTAGTGTCACCACCACCAACACACAATGAGACTGTGGACTTGTGCATGGTCTCATCCAGCACCGCTGCACCTGAGCAATAGCCGTAGCCACAACCCAAACCACAACCACAACATCATCTGTAGCCGCAACACCAATAGAAGCCACAACATCATCTGTAGCAGCAGCATTACATGCAGCCACAACCACAACCTCACCCCCACATAGAACCATCATGAAGTTGTCTAGACTCATTTCTAGTCCATATGATTCCCTTCCTCTTTTCCCCTCTTGGTGTCATGAGCACGCTGGTAATGACCACCTTAAGCCTACCCAACTTTACATTGGGAATTCCAGTGAGGTATCTTGATCCACCAG
Source organism: Pseudotsuga menziesii (assembly GCA_001517045.1). NCBI lineage: Eukaryota > Viridiplantae > Streptophyta > Pinopsida > Pinales > Pinaceae > Pseudotsuga > Pseudotsuga menziesii. Next base: position 31,626 of record LPNX010187036.1, read on the forward strand.
CTCAACCACCAATGCCCCAAGTTTTTTTAACCCCAGTGCAACCCATTGTAGTTGAGTCTCACCCTCCACCTGGCCCACAAAAGCCAATCACCACACCTGCACCGCCCCACCCAAAAAAGGCCATGGGAAAGAATGTGAAACCTACCGTAGAGCCGCGACAAGTCCTGCCTTGCGCCGTCTGTGAGAAACAGGGCCACCCAAATCAGAATTGCCCTGAAATGCCAATGATCCATGCACATTTGGATGCCAGGATAACAACTAAAAACCTCCTCGTGGTTGAACTTCCAACTGCACCAATAGTTAGAAACAAGTCACTGAGAACAAACCATGCTAATGCTTTCTGTGGTTTGTATGGACACTATTCTCACTATTGCCAAGACTTTCCTGAATTTTGATGGCTTTAGCCGACCTCCGTCAACATTCCCTTGAATTTGAGATCACCCTAATCAAAGAAGTTCATCCCCACCTCCTTCTTTAGACACCATGTCCATCTACATGATGTCCAATTCTATAGACCCTCTTATCTCCAGCACCACCAACTATCCATCAGACCTATCTCTTCCATTGTTTTCACAGCCGCAACCTTAGTTGCAACCTCAACCTTAGTTACCAGGGAAACAGTGGGGGTTCATTTCCAATCAACACAATCCTTTTCCTTGTTCTTTTCCTTTTCCTTTTCCTAACATCTGAGATCGTGAGTAAGCCTGTCTTGGAAACCCGCAATCTACAAGATTTCACATTGGGAGATCCTTTTTGGTACCTTGAACCACCTACCCTACCTATGAGGCCCCAAGATGTGTTGACTCATGTCTATCCAATTGAGATGATGTTGCACCTACCTCCAGGTCCATCAAAGACTCCTCATGTCTCTAGGCCTGTCCCTCTTCCTCCAACAGAGACTGGGGGCAAGGCCACAAAAACCACAACTAATACCATTTACATGATATTGAGCACCATTTTCCCTTCTGTCTCATTGGTCATGGAAGATCCACCTAATCCATCTAGGAACCACTTATGCAAGGACGGAGATATACCTAAGACCGCCTTCAGTTTTACCCCATTCCCTTTAAACCATAGTGTGGAATTGGTTCTTCCCATAAAAGACCAGATTTCATCATCCCGACTTGCAAATGACTTTTGTCTCAGCAAGGGGGCATACATATTCACTAACTCAGATGGTCAACTCTTGAAGAAGCCACGCAATGGGCTCCACCTCAAGAGATTCTATGCCTAATATAACCACTATGAATCCCTTATAGCGTAGTTTTTTCCCTTTCTTATTTTTTTCAACATTTTTTAGCACAAGTCAGGGGCAGCACCATCAGTTGCTAATCCAAAGTCACCCGGAACTAGTTTGAGACATCTCTCACACCTTTGGGCTCAAATTTATATCTCCTTATGAGACCATCGTCTCATTTTTAGTAAATTAATTTCGGGACCATTTTCGACAAGTCAGCTTGACTCACGAGCCATGACATAACGATGCGAGTGTCTACGGACCTGTACTTGTATCACACCTCTCAACCACTACTCATACAAGTTTTAGGGCCATCGCTCATTAAGGGTTACCATTTTTCTTTTTTGTTTTGTATTTTTAACACATAGTTGTCTTCTTTACCCACTGCACCTTACGCAGACCTTTGGATCATTTTCCACAAAAAAAATTATTTTTCTTGTATGTATTTGGCATACAACTGCCCCCAAACTTGCACTCACATCATATGTAGTCAAGTCTGTCCACCGCAATACACACACATGCTGTCCTGACCTCTGTCCCAGAGCCACCTCAGTTTGTGTGCCTCTACTGCACTGACTCGCAAGCCTCTGTCGCGATCTATCCTGTGCATGTATTGATATGTTTGAGAGCTTCTTAATCTGTCCATACTATGTGGATGACTTTGGACCTTTGTCCATCATTTCGACATGGGGCACCTCCTGTTCCACCGCAATCGATTAACCACACTGGAGTTTTGTTTAAGCTCTTTTTTTACTCCTTAAAACAATGAACAGATAGCCAAGCGCAGCTGCTTCCTTTCCCTCTCGCTAAAGTATAGGAAAGGGCATCTACATCGTCTTGTTTACCTCCTTTTGTGGAGCATGTAGACCATCAATTGAAAAGGACCACCTTGGCGTATTCAAGCCAAGACCGTTCCCCTCTACATACTTTTATGCTTTCTTGGGAAGAGGGGCCGCACTTTACAAAAAATCTCACCATGGGTTGTTGTTAAGCTCTTTTCTAGATTTCTCATCAAGAAAAGATTACCGAGCAAACTTGGTTTCGTTCATGCTCGTAAAAGTCTTTGAACGACCATCCAGTCAGTATAGGTTTAACCTTTTTTCAGCCTGATTGGACTACCAATGGTAAAGAAGTCTCTCATCCCCTATAGGATGGGCGAGCTCTCCAATGTATAGTTTTATCCTTTTTCGGGCACAAGAGACTACCAATGAAAAAGAGCCCCCATTGGAGTCTTCTTCGTGCTTTCAAACTCTCTAAAATTGAAAGCACCATCGAGCATTTACATTCTCGGGCTCGCCAAAAATCCACAAGATCATACCATAACGGTGTCCCTAGACACCACCCCATAGAAAATAGTTTGGCAGCATTCCCCCATTGGGTTGTCTTTGTTCAGAGTACTCTGCAATGTGTCTTCCTTGGATCCCATCAATATCAAAAGCGTCTACCTCCTCCAAGTATTTCCCATTTGCAGTGACATTCCCAGTATTACAACTATGATCCCATTCCCATGAGTCAAGTTTCATTTGCTGCCTTGTCCACCCTGCCCTCATACTCTAAACAAAGGAAGTTTGAGTGTACCACACTCCCCCTGTCCCTATTCAATTCTTCCCCCCTGATTCAGTGGGTCAGTCCGCAGATTGTCTCACACCTTTTGGTTATCTCCCTCGCGCTCCTGGTCAAGGAAACATCATTGCCTTGACTAGCGGCAGGTCTCTTTCTATCGATGACAACACATATATTCCAGAGGATAGACCCATAGGTCCTTGTATCCTGGTTTCATTAACCTCATTGATGAGTTCCTTCGACCACTTGAGAGGATTCCTTAGTGCCTCTCGGGATGGTTGTTTCTCACGTGATCGACTCCAACTACATCATCGCACCGTTGAGATTTGTACAGGGTTTGGTCCGCACAGTACTTGGTTAAAGACCTCGGATGTCACTTGAATCTAGCACATTGATGAGTCTATTCAAGGGACCTAAATAGGTTATGTCCCTTTTGATTTCTGGGTTGCATTGGAGACACTCTTCAGAAGCCCTAGCAGTGCTTCTATATAGATTTATGATTGATGGAGAATACTTGTACCACAGAGACTCTAACTCTCAATCAGTGAGTCGATACAGCTATGTACCATTCCAGATCTAGCAGACTGTCAGCCATGAAGATATCGCACTCCAAGAGAATTCCATGGGTCCAATGTACCAGATCAGTATTGTATTCAGCCTCACATTGAGGCAACCATTATTGTATCATCAGTTGTATATGATCGGCTCTTATATTTTAGAGCATAGATCAAATTATTCTTTTGACAATGTCATGAGCATGGGGATTCCCGCCTCATCCATATACATGTCACACATTATTTTTATCTCACCCATTGATGGGAACCATATTAATACAAAAACCAAAAGCCAGCATGCCCCAGTCTCGAAAGCACCACCTCACCGCAACAAATCCTACGATGTTCGTCGGCCATACGATGAGCTCTTACCCTCACACATGAAGGGGCAATCTGTTAACCCAAAAAATCCCTCACTAAGCTCCCCATGACCTACACCACCCAAGGACACAACTTCACAACCTTCCATTAGACCCCCACACCCTCAAAAATGCTTAAGGATGAAGAGAAGGGCTTAAAAACCCCAAAAAGGAGCCTAAAATACTCACATGGGAGCTAAAGCCCCCCAAAAGGGGCTAAAACCATAAAAGGAGCTAAAATTAGGGCGAAAGGGGCTAAAATCCCAAAAAAGGGGCTAAATCCTGGATTAAGGGCTTAAAACCCTAAAACCCCCAAAAAAGCTATAAAAGGAGGGTGGGGGTTTACTCTCAAAACACTTCTCCCTTGCATACTATTATGCTTCCCATGGATTCCTTGAGACCCTTCGTCTCTCAAGCCATCCACACTCCCTCTCCTCCATCTCCATTGAGCCATAGCTCCCCCATCCAAGAGAGGTGCTTCTTCAAGCCAGGGCATGGTGGCCCATTCCACCCAAAGAGAAGGTATAGCTTGTTATTTTCTGTATTTGCTTAGTAGTTTCTTTGTTTTCTAATCCACGGTTTTATTTGCAGGTTTATTTCCTAGCTTGTTTTATAGGTATTTCGATTTCTAACATATTGTTTAAAGATTATTGGAAGCAGAACCCTAACCTTGTGTGCAGAGGGGTTCTCCATCTTTGTTTTCATTATTGTTCTTTACATTCCATTTTTCCTTTCAGTCTTTCCACAAGCAAGAACCTACCCTTCTATCCTATAGACATAAGGGAGCCATTCTTGCCCCTGTCGCAAGGAGAAATCCCTACTACAATCCCCATTATTGAGGATGCTAAAGGTCCTATCGAGACACCAGCCAAAACACATAGAGAAATAGCTATTGAAACGCATCCTTCACAACTGATTAGATAACTACCCTATACTAAAAGACTGACACTACATAAAGCAGTGGAACAACCTCAGTTTAACCTCTTAGGAGAATTGAAAAATATTTATGTCAAAATTCCACTATTGCAGGCCCTCCATGATGTGCCTATTTACACAAAAACAGTCCGAGACGTGTGTGTAAGAAAACCAGGTAGAAAACCTAGATATCCTCCCAGTGTCCATGTCATAGGGAAACTATCTAAATTGATAATGGGGAAAAATCTCCTTGCCAAATATGATGACCCTAGGAACCCTACTATCATAGTGCAGATTGGGAACACACAGATATCAAATGTGCTGGTAGATATAGGTAGAACTATTAATGTTATCACCATAGAAACTGTATGAAAACTTGGTCTCACCAATCTTCAACCAACCCGTACCATTCTAGAACTAGCTGATAGGTCCACTATCAAACCCGAGGGAATATTGGATGGCCTCATCGTATCAGTTGAATCATGGGACTACCCTGTTGAATTCTTGGTTTTACAACCCAAGTCACAGCTAGGGGGACACTCGCTAATCCTGGGAAGACCCTAGTTAGCCACAACATATGCTTGCATCAACTGTCAATCAAGGTCTATGGCCATCTCATATGGGACCGAAACAAAAAACCTTACCCTGTATCCTCCAGCTCGACCTAGTCTAGAAGCTAAAAATCCATTATGCATGGAGCTAGACGAAGAGGAGGGCGTTCAGCCACTGTTAACAATAGGGAAGGCCTTGACTTTCAAGGATGAAATAGAGGACGATGCCATTGATAGTTTCATCAGTGAGCCCAATTCTGTCAACAAATTTTTTTATCAGATCCTGAATAGTATCTTAGGTGAAGAAGAGCAAGAAAATATCACAGAGGATACATTAGTCAGTGACACCCACATAATTCTAGTGCTGAAAATTTTGAAAAGTGTTCCGGTTGAGATAGATCCAGGAGAAACACTGAATATCAATCCCAATATCGCTCCTGATGAATAGGAACACTTGATCACTCTCTTGAAAAAGCATAAGGAGGAATTTTCATGGGAGAACACAGATATTAAGGGTATCCCTTCTAATCTGTGCATCCACCACATTTATATCAAGAGTGACTCCCGACGTGTGTGCCAGCCACAACGAAGGATGAACCCCAATATTAGGGAAATAGCGAAGGAGGAAATTCAAAAACTCTTGGAAGCATGGTTTATATACCTGATCTGAAACAGCGGGTGGGTTTCTCTACTCATGATAGTACCCAAGAAGAATGCAAAATGGAGAGTCTACGTAGATTATAGAGAGTTAAACAAGGAAACACAGAAAGATCACTTTCGTTTGCCTTTCATTGATCAGGTACTTGACACCCTGTCTATGAAGAAGTTCTTCTCCTTTCTGGATGGTTTTATCAGGTACAATCAGATCCAGGTTTCTCCTGATGACCAATACAATACCTTCTTCACCTGTCCCTAGAGTACCTTTGCATACAGGGTACTCCCCTTTGGTTTGTGCAATGCACTAGCCACCTTTCAGAGAGCTGTGATTGACATCTTTTCGGAGATGGTCAATGATAGTATGGAGATTTTCATGGATGAATTTACCCCATATGGCAATGATTTTGAGGAGAATTGAAAAACTTAGAGAAGGTTTTAGCACGTTGTGATCAGACCCATCTATCTTTGAGCACTGAAAAGTGCCATATGATGATGAGCGAGGGTGTAGTGTCGGGGCACTTTATCTCTGCTGATGGTATCTAGGTAGATCCATCCAAAATTAGGGTAATTGAAAATATACCCGCTCCTGGAGCACAGAAAGAGGTACGTAGCTTTTTAGGGCATTCTTGTTATTATAGGATATTTCTAGAAAAAATTTCCAAACTAGCTTTTCCTTTATTTACCTTATTGATGAAGGATGTACAGTTTATTTGGGATGATGCATGCCAAAAAACTTTCACTGAACCTAATAAGAGGTTGTCTACATATCCTATCTTAAGGGGCCCAATTGGGCTATGCATTTCCACATTTCTTCAGATGCCTCTGACATTGCCATTGGAGCAGTGTTGGCACAACAGGATGGTCAAGCAACATATGCAATTTACTACATCAGTAAAAACTTGGATCCTGCTGAAATTAATTACACTATTACAGAGAAAGAATTTTTAGCCATTGTCTACTCTATTAACAAATTTATGCATTACATCATTGGATATCCGACATTTGTACACACTAACCACTCAGTCATCAAATATTTAATGAACAAACCAGTTACAAATTCTAGGATAACAAGATGGCTATTACTATTATAGGAGTTTGATATTACCATTATTGACAGACCCGGGAAAGAAAATATTGTTGCTGATTTTTTATCACCTTTTTATGTTTCAAAGGAAGAAGAATAAGATTCATCCTGGTTCAAACCTACAATCCCTGTTAGTAATTTTCAGATATTTACTGATCCCCAGTCTTTCAAGAAAGAGAAAACCTTGTCTCTTGGAAAAATCCCTTTATTTCATCTCAAAGTTGGTAAGAGTCCTTTTCAGCCATGTTCCAGTCAGGTTTTTCCTTCATCTAAACCAGTCAATTCAAAGAAGGCAGCCCAAAATCAACCATTAGATATGATGGATCGAATCATAGTAGCTAGGTATGCACCTCTAGTTTTACCTCAGCCCTAAAATTCTCTTCTTGGCGGAGACTACCAAAAGTACTTATATAGGTTTAATGGACAATGTGAGACCACAGTTGAGGAGCATTGGGATGCATTTCTTAGCTATGCAGATAATCAGAATATCAAGGAAAAATATGTGTGGATGAGGATGTTCGTACAGATTCTAGATGGAGAGGTCAGAAGATGGTTCAGAGAGTTACTAGAAAACTCTATTACTATAATAGAAGAGCTTCAGGATCTTTTCATGAGACAATGGGTTGATACTAAAGATCACACATATTACATTATAGAGTTCGGAGCTCTAAGAAGGAAGAAAGATGAAACTATAGCTGATTTCTCTAAGAGGTTCAATAAAATGTATGGTAGAATCCTGATAGAGATTAAACCTTCTAAAACTTCTGCAAAACTCACTTATGCTAATTCTTTTGATCATGTGTTTTCCCTACTTTTGAGAGAAAGAAGACCTGTTACTTTACTTAATATGCAAGAGTCAGCAATAGAAGTGGAATCTAATATTCTTGCTTCTAATAGACTGAAGGGAAACTCATCTCAACAAGTTTATGACACAAAGGGTAAGAAAGAGGTAGCTCCAGTGGTTTCAACATCGCACTCTGCAGATGGTAAGATTGATGAGATGGAAAAACTAGTAAAAATCCTAACAGCAAAACTAAACAAATTGGAATTAAAGAAAAATTCAAATAATCATGTTCAAGAGGGAGACATAAATCCTAATAATCCAAATCAATTCAGAAGATAGTTTCCACCTCGTTTCATTCCCAGAGAGAGAATAAATAATGACATACAATGAGAGAGGAGAGAAGCTGAGGATCAAAAGGTGCCACCCACACTTCAAAATAATGTTACTGATGAAGGAGAGATAGAAGCAGAAGAGTTTTTTGAGGATCCAGATCAAGACATGAATTATTTTGGAGAACGGTTGACTGAACTCTGAATATTATGATGCAGATGTTTTTGAAATAGAAAATGATTCAAACCTTGAAGTAACTGCTGGTATATATCATTCTGATCCAAAGAAAACCCTAAATTTAAGATCAGGGCCAAAACAGGTGGTTCAAAATCCTAGAAAGAAGGCAACTCTTCCTCCTAAACAGCATTCTGATCCAATATTTGAAAAGAAATAGAATCAGGATAAATCAAAGAATGTTATTGAAGTTGAAGAAGTGAATAAAAATATGCAGAATTTTAATCTCGGAAACGAATTGTCCAAAATTAAAATCCCCATGCCTTTCATTGAGTTGATAAAAAATCCTTCTTACAAAAAATTAGTTTTGAAAATGATTGGTTCAGCAAGCAGTCAAGTACCCTCTGACATAGTAAATTTACAGGAGTAAAATACTAAAAATTTTATTTGATCAGCTTTTGGCAGAGAAAACTGAAAATGATGTAAGTGCATCTCCTCCTTTTTACATCACATTAACCATTCATGAGCAGATGATACATAATTTCCTTTTGGATTCAAGAGCATTTCATAATAGAATGCCAAAAGTAGTCATGGAGGCTTTAGGGTTGAGTATAGCAAAACCTTATCATGACTTGTATGCTTTCGATTCTTGAGCTGTAAAATGTTTAGGAGTGATAAAGGATATGGTGGTTAGCTTAGCTTGGTTTCCAATGAAAAGTGTTATTATGGACGTAGTTGTGGCGGATATCACACCTAAGTTTAGAATGCTCCTTTCTAGATCTTGGCCCAAGAAGTTAGGTGGAACTCTACAGATGGACTTAACAAATGGAACCATTCCTATCTTTGGAGGTGAGAACAGAAGGTTGTATAGAGAGTTGCAATTTGCTTATATTGTGACTGATGATAAGAATCCTACAAATCATCCATTGTATGCTGTTGAAAAGGATTTGGGTACCTATATGTTGCACTTTAGTGATGATAATGATGATGCTAGTATATTATAGGTTGAAAAAGAAAAATCAGTCAAAAGCACTAGGGAACAAGATGATGAACTTTGGCAAATGTATTTTGATGGATCATCATCTAAAGAAGGTGCTAGAGTAGGAGTTGTTCTGATATCTCCTGGTGGTGAAGCGGTAATATTAATGTAAAAGTTAGAATTTATTACCACTATTAATACAATAGAGTATGAGGCTTTGTTGTTAGGTTTGAGAGCTGCAAAATATTTAGGTATTCAGCAAATCTCTGTGTATGGCGAATCCGAGTTGGTTGTTTAGCAAGTAAGGAATAACCGTCAAGTAAAGCAAGATTTGTTGAAAGTGTACATGAATGAAGTGTGGAATATGATAGACAATTTATTTGTGGCTTTTAATATCTCTTATATTCCTAGGGATCATAACCAAACCGTTGATTCTCTTGCCCTAGCAGCCACACATTTCAGGATTCCTAAAACAACACACCTGAAGTATCCTATTGAAGTTAGGTACAGATCTTATGTGCCTAATAATATAAAGCAATGGAGAGTTTTTGAAGATGATTTTGAGATAAAAAAGTTTTTAGAGCTGACAGGTGAGTTTTCTAATTCCTTAATTGACAAAGAACATGATGATGAAACTGAACATATTGAGGGTTTTGCATAAAATGAAATTGCAGGTCACAAGATCATTGAGCTGAAAAGTAATTTTATTCCTAAGGGTCTGGTGCCTTTGGAGAGGATTTTTTCGAAGGATGATACCCCTTTAAAACCAGCTATGCATTCTTCAGAAGAAAATGTAATGGATTGTAATATTGGCACCAAGGAGCACCCAAGAATAGTGAAGGTCTCAAAGGCACTCACAATAGAGCAAAGAAACAGGTACATCAAGTTATTAAAAGAGTATGTTGATGTTTTTGCTTGGTCATATGAGGATTTAAAGACGTATGATACTAGTATTATATAGCATAAAGTGCCTTTGAAATTGAATGTTAAAATTTCAGGTAGAAATTAAGGAGAATCAATCCTGCTTTATTCCCCATTATAGAAAAGGAGGTAAAAAAATTATTAGATGCTAAGATTATTGTTCCCCTTTGATATTCTTCATGGGTAGCAAATCTAGCACATGTTAGAAAAAATAATGGTGAAATATGATTGTGTGTTGATTTTCGAAATTTGAATAGGTATTCACTTAAAGATAATTATCCTTTACCAAAGATTGAACAAATACTGTAGAAGGTGGTTGGTGCACAAAGAATCTCAATGGTAGATGGTTTTTCGGGGTATAACCAAATTGCAATGCACCCTGATGATACAAAAAATACAACTTTTACTACTCCTTGGGGTACTTTTATGTACAACAAAATTCCTTTTGGATTAATGAATGTTGGAGCTACCTTTCAAAGAGATATGGACATAGCCTTTGTGGGAGAGAGGGATAAGTTTGTGGTGATCTATTTAGATGATATTATAGTCTTCTCATATTCTGATGATAAGCACTTAAAACACGTTAAACAAACTTTCTTGAAATGCAGAAAATATGGATTGTCTCTCAATCCCAAAAAGTCGCATTTTGTTGTACAAGAAGGTAAGTTGTTGGGTCATTTGGTTTCAGTTGATGGCATAAGGATAGATCTAGAAAGGGTAAAATATATTTTGAAAATTAGTTTACTAAGGAGTAAAAAGGATGTGCAATATTTTATTGGAAAAATAATTTTTTTGCGTTGGTTCATACCAAATTTTGTTGAAACCATTAAACAAATTACAGCTATGTTGAAGAAAGATTAGGAAGTTAAGTGGACTGTAGAAGCTAAGAATTAATTTTAAAAGATTAGGATGGCTCTTACAGAAGCACCAGTGCTAGTAAGTCCTGATTTTTCAAAGGAATTTTTTACTTTTTCTTTTGCATCAGAGGATACTTTAGTTGTTGTTTTATTACAGAAGAATAATGATGGATTTGAATAGCCAATTGCATTTTTTAGCAAGACCCTCAGAGACTTAGAATTGAAGTACGACAATTTGGAGAAGCAAGCTTACTCATTGGTAAAATAATTAAAGTTTTTTAGAGTTTATGTTCTACATTCTAAAGTCATTTCTTATGTTCCTAATGTTTCCATTAAGGATGTATTGACTCAACATGATAGTGAATGAAAAAGGGGGAAATAGATTGCAAAGATAATGGAATATGATGTGGGAATTAAGCCTACAAAGCTATTGAAGGGACATGGTTTAGCTAAATCGTTAGCCGATTCAAATTGTCAAGCTTTAGGTCTTCATCTCATGGTAAAACATCTCGTACAAGAAGAATTGTAAGCGGAGCAAGAGAAGGAAATAATTATGGACCAGTATGCAGAATCCACATGGTATGCATACATTGTACACTTTATTTTGTATTTACAATGTCCAAAACATCTAGATAAGAAAGCTGCTAGGTCATTGAAGTTGAAAACTACTAAATATTGTTTGATAGAACAGCAGTTGTTTTGGAAAGATCCAGGGGGGGATTTTGCTTAGATGTTTGGACAAGCCAGAAATTGAAGAGGTAATCTCTGAATCACATGAAGGTGCTTGTGGGGGACATAAGTATTGGAAGGAAACAACTTACAAAATATTGAGAGTTGGATGCTATTGGCCTTCTTTATTCTCTTATGTATATTAGCAGGTAAGAGCATGTATCCCATGTCAAAAGTTTGCTTGCAAGGAAAAGTTGGTGTCTTTACCATTAAAGTCTATTGCAGTAAATGCTCCTTTTCAGCAGTGGGGTTTGAACTTCATAGGGGAGATAAATCCTTCTTCTTCAGGGCAGCATAAATGGATTTTGACAGCTACAAATTTCTTCACTAAATGGGTAGAAGCTATCCCCACAAGAAATGCAACAAACAAGGTAATCATAGATTTTATTTAGGAAAATATTCTTAGCGGATTTGAATGTCCCAAGAAGTTATTGATTGATAATGCTCAAGATTTTAAGTCCAAATATATGGTGACATTTTGTGAGAAGAATGGGATTGTTTTGAAACACTCAACACCTTATTATCCTCAGGGAAATGGGTTAGTTGAGTCAACCAATAAGAGTATTATTCAGAGTATCAAGAAGTTATTGAAGCATAATAAATGATCATGGGACTCAATGTTAAGATATGCATTGTGGGCAGACATGATAACAATTAAAAAGGCAATTGGAACTTCTCCTTTCCAACAGGTATATGGTACTGATGTAGTGTTTCCTATTCAACTTGGTATTCCAGTGATGAAGTTTCTTCAAGATAGTCAAGAAGAACCCAGTGATATTCAAAGAAGAATTTATGCACTGATAGAATTACAGCAAAAGCATGAAATGGTAGAAGAAAAATCCCAGCTGTACAGGACAAAGATCAATGAAAGGTTTGATAGAAAGATCAAGGAGAACACCTTTTCAAATGGAGATATGGTTTTGAGATGGGATTATAGAAAGGAGCAGAAAGGAAAGCATGGAAAATTTGATAATCTATGGTTTGTTCCTTTCATGGTATCAAAGATTCTAGAGAATAATACTTGTGTTACGGACCTTGGATTGTGAGGAATTGTCTAATCCAGTTAATGAACGTTTCCTCAAACATTTTTACATCTTTTGAGGAAAGATATTGGTTTTTCATTGTATATACCGGTGTGAAGTTTAGAATAAAGACTCCATGGCCCAATGGAAATTTTGCAAAGTAGCAGGAAGTTCCAGTTACAGCACAGAAGGCACTGATCTACAGTTTCTTGAAGCCTCACAGGGAGGAATTCATCCCGCAGCAGGAGCCAGATGTTATAGCATGTTTTTGTTTCTCATTTTAAAGTATGTGCTTCTTCTAAAACATGGTCTTTCTTTCATCTTTTAAGTTTGGACTGAGGTTCCTTTAAATTTTTCTTTGATTTTATGCTTATATTTATAGTTGACTTCATAGGGTTTTAAAATTTTGGTTGTACTTAGAGAAATTTATGGTTTCTAGGGGCTTGTAGGAATTTTATATGGCTTAAAGGTTCAAAAAAATATCATAAGGTTTTATTTAAAGCCATTTAATCTAATTTTAACCCTTTGTTGTGAGTTTTATTTTGAAATTTATTAAAACAAGTATTCTTATAGTGCAAGCTCAAAAAAGGTAAACACATGTGCTACAAGAAAATCATGCTATCTGAAAAATCATGATTTTGGCTCAAATTTTTTGAAATTAGTGCATAGGAGAGGTCTTTCACACTTGTCAATGAGTTTGATATGTGTTTTCGGCTAGAGTAATCATTGTGACAAGTGTTATGAGTTCAAGCAAGGAATCATTTGGGTGAGTTGCGATGGTTTGGAAGTTATGAGATATAGAGTAGTGGAACTTTAATAATTATGCACGATGAGGAAAATTTTCCATTAGCTATGCATCTCCTAAAACACATGAAGATCATAGAAGTCATGGAAAAGTTCTGGCAGTTTGTGATCGAAGATTGAAGAATGTCAACAATTTAGTGCTTTGTAGGGTAACTGTTTAGCATTGTCATGGCGGTCAAAGAAAGACTTAAGAATGAAATTGGACACCTGGGAAGACAGGAAAGCATATTTCTAGCAACTGATTCCATTATTCAGACTTGTATGAAGCGAATTACTATCATATTCCATGTATTCGGGTTCACATTGATAGAAGTTTAGTTATGGAGAATAACTAAGGATTCTAGTATATAAACTTAATTTTTGCTCAATGTCGAATTTTCTCTGTGAATAGAGTTAAAAGACTTATCAGTTCGATACATAAAATTCATCTCAAGGGTTTAGTTTTCT
>LPNX010187041.1:0-33469 GCA_001517045.1 Pseudotsuga menziesii
CTTCTATTTTTTGTTTCTATGTGTGCTTTAATGGCCTGTTCATTTCCCACGGTCTCACTAGAATAGATATAAGGACCCTGGTTTCCATACTTACCAAGAGATATGTTACACATCACTGGCCGAGAGGATAATAAGGCCCCAACTTTCCACATACCTGAGTAAAACCATAGGGACAAAATTGGTCCCATTCTACCCCGATGCTAGGATTTATGGACGAATTTCTATAAAAAAATCTCCATAAGGAAAATCCAGGGGCGATTTACACTAGAATTTAGATTAATAACCAAAAAATTGGGCGAAATTTCTATCGGGGACTTCCATGGCCAGAAATCGGGGGCGATTAAAGAATTTTAGGGGAATTTCTATAGGCGAACAATTCTTCTCCGCGCTCTCTTCGTGTAAATTGAAAGGCTATTTTTATATTAAATATTCTTTTTAAAATAAATAATGGGCTAATATTTTAAAATTTTAAAAATTTAACCATATAAAAATTCGCCCATTGAATTTTCCAAATCCCTATAATTTCGCCTATGGGCTAAGATTCGCCCCTAAAATCATCTCTGATTTTCAACCTCCTCATTGTGTAATTAGTAAAATTTCTCTCTTTAGTTATTGTAAATTAATGAGTGTAATCTATTCAATTTATTCCCAAGACATCCAAACACTAACGTGTGTCTTTCCTCACAACTAATGTGGCATACCACCTATAATGTCATTTCGTCCGAAGGTGTTGAAAATGAAGAATATTTCACTCATCTTCTTGTGAATTCCACTACTTTTTGAACACAAAGGAATTCATAATCCTATAGCTATAATACCTGCAAACTTTACTCTCTTCACTTGACTTAAATAGAGTATAAAAATCAAACTTTAGTTCGAACATAAATAGCAAGCTTTAATCAACGTTTATGTATCAGTGCCAATAATTACCATACTAACATATCTGTAATTATTTAATTATGTTGGAACGCATCATGTTTCTTGTATAATGGAACTAATGCCTTATTTGTTGCTTCTTATGAAGAGGTAGACCTCATAGTTTGATAAAGAAACTTTTGGAGATGGGAAAATCACATAACAGAGTAAGAAAACTAGAAGGAATATGCCCATTGAAAAGGAAAACGAGGTAAGAGAAAAGGCCAAGTTGGTAATGGACAGAGTGAGACATGGTCTAGACATTTCCATCAATACTGTGATCGATCCTAACATAGTTGATGATAGAAAAACCTCTATTTCACAACCACAGGTGAAGTGGTTGCGTCCAACAGGACCCAAATCAAATTTCAACATCAACACAGTCTCCAACCAACAATCCATCAATGAGCCATGTTGAAGCTCTTGAATACATAGGTATATTGAGAGATGTTGAGTATAAAGCGTTGGACGCAGAACCAATGATTAATTTTCAATATCTCCAAGAACACCACAACCATGTCGAGTACACTCCTAATATGGATGAATATGTGAATGAAACACCAAAACAAAGAAGAACTGGGATTCGTAGCTCATGTCCACCTTCCCTACCTCGACTATATAGTTCAAGAAAAAGGACTCCTAGATGTATCGATGTGGATGAAAGTTTCCTGTCAGGCCTTGAAGGTAAGTTTCCCAAACACACTATCAATTGGCGATGTAGCAAATTAATGAAGGAATTTTGAATCCAAAGGTGATGCAGGCAAATGTCAATTATTACTATGTTTGTTAAAGTCACATTGTTTAGTTGTTGTCAGGAGAATTTTGGGGATAAAGATGGTTAGAAGTTCAGAGGCTAACAATCATATTGTTAGAAATCTCCAATATTCTTTTAATACGATTGGGAATATGTCTCATACTAAATATCTTTGTGCGGCTCATCGTTTGTTATCAGAATCATTTTTAAGGAAGTCCACACGACAATGTCGGATCCTTTCACACACTTCTCACATACTTAAATTAAATAGAAAAATAGTTAAGAAGTACTATGTTATAAGAGAAAATCTTCAGACTCCAGGTGGAAAAGATTGTTGTGCTTTTGTTGGCAGGTTGCCTCGTCAAGATATGAAGCTAATTGATGTTGTTAAGGACTTAGTACAAAAGTTCTGGCATGATCATACCAGACCTTCATCTAACCAAAGAGATGTGCTAAAGCTAATAAAAGGTTCTACTGAACATGAACCCCACGTCAAACACTTCCTTAACACGACATAGACTAAACTCTATGAGAGATTCAGGAATGAGCACACACAATTGAACCTGGGCCAAAGGTTCTTTGAGAAATGTAAGCCTTGGTATGTTCGCATATGCATTGATCGGAACACATGTTGTTGTACATACCATGTAGAATATGAATATTTTTATGACACGTATAAACATATATTTTGTGATTTGTATACTAACATTGAGCAGGGCTGCAATGAATCTGTAATACCACCAAATGCATCGAGAGATTTTATCGGCAGCGTCATGTGTCCAAGGCATGAAGGACAAAAATAATATGGAAAATTATGTCTATATGGGAACTGTTCCAGGTGCAATGGGTTTTCTCTTTTGAACTGTTGCATTCATGGAACTGATGAGCATCAATTTGGCAGTATGATCATGGAGGTGCAGAGCTTCAAGTACATAACCTATCGATTAGATAGTGTGAAGGAAACTAAAAATATTGCATTGGTGAAGTCACAGGTGCAAATGATTATTGCATGTTTTCCCCCTTACATGTTTAGTTTCTAAATATACATTATTTAAAGGTCACATTCTAATATGACCCTTGTTTTCATGCAAACAGGTACGGGTATGCGATTTTTTGACAAATTTCTACAAGAAAACTGAGCAGTATGTTCATCATGTGCATGTACCACGATGGCAGGATGAGCACTACAGAAAATGCAAGGACAACTTTCCCATTGGGACCATATTTTCAATTGTGTATTTTGTAGAAAACTACACCCTTCATCCACAAAATGAAATTTAGAGTCAATACTACCATTCTGACCAAGTCATCATCATGGTACATATTACATATAAGCATGGCCCTGATAGCAGCATTAACAATAGGATAATACAGAAGAAGACAAACTTTTACATAAGTGATGATGGATGAAATGATATGCATTATGTGCAACATTGTTTTCAAATTTTCTATGATCATCTAAAGGAGGGAGATATACAGATGGATCGGCATTGGATATGGTTTAATGGTTGTGCGGTCCAGTTCAAAAATTCTCGAGTCTTCCAACAGATGAGTATGTTGCATAAGACTTACAATGTGCTGCATATATGGAACTACTTTGAGACTGGGCATGGAAAAGGTGAGCATGATGTGGTTGTTGCATGCATCAAGACTGCACTACGAAGGGAGGAGATGAGGTTTACTAGAAACCCCCATATCAAAGATGCAGAATCCATAGTTCAACAGTGCTCTGCAACAATGTCACACCAATCTAAAGTGCAACATACATCAACAGGGGCAAGAAGGGAAGTCAACAATTTTTGGAAAGTGGTTGACATAGATCAATCATGTTCCTATAGTTGTGGCACAGTACAATGAAAACATGGATTTCATTCGGTTCGAAGCTCAAACAACCCCATATTTGAAATATGCACATGGAAACTTGTTTTCTTTTCTATCCCTTGTAGTAGTGGTGAATGGGATGAATGTGAATGCATAGATTGGGTTGATGATTGGGATTGTGTGTCACTTACAGTAGAACCACATGTATTCGTTGAAAAAAACCACTTATAGGAGGGTTAGTTAGTGATTTCAATAGACTATGACCATATCTCATATCTTGTACAGCCAGGACACATATATGTAGTTGTTGCCCCGAACGAAAATGAATGGGGCATAAATTATTGGTTGGCATGATGCATTCAAGGTAAGAAAATGCTAAATGGATCATTGATTAATGATGAAAGCAATGAATTTCCTATTGGCTCGATGGTGGTTGAGGGTGAATATATTAAACTAGATGGGAAATCAAGAAGAACTAGCGGGCATGTATTCATGGATTACAGACCAGGTTTTGTGGTCTATAACTTTACAAACTTGATTATTGGCATGAAAATCCATCTACAGAAAATTTCAAACAAGAACTCAACCAAGGTATGTTACTTCTTTCATCATTCCGAGCATGAGATATTGGTGGAGACAATTAGAAACAGAGAGGATCCCAATGGCTATATTGAATGATATTGGGTAATTGCGCTTACGCTCCTCTTACACTACCACACTAGCCTAACGTTCGACCACTCCTACCCTAAATGTTTGACAACTTCTATGAGATGAATATTTAGATCTATTAACTACTCCTCCTTCAACTTGAAAAATGTAGTTCACATGCACAATGAGGCATGGGCAGGGACAGTGCACCATTTCCAGGGTTGCATGGACCCCACTGGGGTGAACACTAGTTTGCATAATTTGGCCTGGAGGCATGCCCAGGATGTGCAAAGTTGGGGGGAAGGCCACCCCAGACATAATAATTTGCCATGATCCCAATAGAACTGAGTTTTCATCGATAGGATCCTCGGTTAATGTTCTATGGCAAGTTGCAGTAGGCTTACGAAATCCATTCCGGGACGCCTAGGTCAATTCAAGGTCAGGGTCTAAAAACCAAATAGGGTGGAAATTTTAAAATCCGTTGGCTCCTGTAGGTGTTTCTAGGCATGGCCACCATGGGTAGGCCACTCCCAACCACCCGGCATAGGATTTTTGTAGGGTCAGTGTATCATTGCCAGGGTTGCATGGACCCCACTAGGGCGAAACCCTAGTTTGAAAAATCTATCCTAGAGGCATGCTCGAGCTGTGTGGAGTTGAGGGAGAGGCCCCCTGACCATAATCCCATGCCAAGATCCCAACAGAATTGATGGTTCGTTAATTGGAGCCCTGTTCAACATTCTATGGTGAGTTGCATTAGGCCTGCAAAAGTCGTTCAGGGACGCCTAGGCCAAATCAAGGTCAAGGTCCAAAAACCAAACTAGGCGACGATTTTTGAATTCGTCATCTTTCAAAGATGTGTTTTGGTATGGTCTCCATGGGAATACCACCCATGACTACTTGAAAAAGGGTTTTGTAGGGTCGGCGCATCATTTACAGGGTTGCATGGATCCCATTGGGGAGAAACCCTAGTTTATAGAATATGGCCTGGAGGCATGCCCGAATCATGCAGAGTCAGGGGGGAGGACACCCTAACCATAATATCATGCCACGATCACAACAAAACTAACAATTCATCGATCGGAGCACCAGTCAACGTTCTATGACGAGTTGCAGTAGGCTTGCAAAATTCGTTTAGGGATGCTTGGGCCAATTCAAGGTCGGGGTCCAAAAACCAAAACGGGCAGTGATTTCCAATTCCACTAGATCCTATAGGTGTGTTTTGGCATGGCTTCCATGGGAAAGAAACCCCCGTCCTCCCGACACATGGTTTTACAAGGATAGTGCACTATTGCCAGGGTTGCATGGACCCCTTTTTCATGCAAATTTCAACTCGACATAACTCGACAACCAAAGGTCATATTGATAAACTGTATACTCCATTGGTATCCTAGAATTCCATTACCTGTAGGTGGCCATCTCCACCACGTTTTCATGGCCCAGTGACTTCATTGTGCATTGGTTTCATAAACTAGGGGTTTTCTTAGTTTCCTTCAATGCAACTCTCGCATTGGTGGGTCAACTCTGCAAAACCCTCCACCATGCCAGTCTTGGTAGTGTTCCCATATCAACATTTCCCATACACATTTGTTGAAGCCAATGGCATGCAATATTTCTTCTCCATTTGTTTTTTCTCTCTTGGACCGAGAGTCACCAAGTGTCCCTAAATGACATTTTCATGCGACTTTCAAGTTGAAATAACTTGGCAATTGAAGGTCAAATTGATGAACCGTCAAATCTGTTGGTCTCCTAGAAAGCCATTACCTCTAGGGGTCCCTCTCCACTATGTTTGCATGGCCCAGTGACGTCATTGTCCATCAGTTTTGTAAACTAGGGTTTTGCTCAATTTCCTTCAATGCAACTCTCACATTGGTGGGTCAACTCTGCAAAACTATCCACTGTGCTATTCTTAGTAGTCTTCCCATATCAACATTTACCATACACACTTGTTGGAGCCAACAACATGAAACATTGCTTCTCCATTTTTTTTCGTTCCCGGACCGAGAGTCACCAAGTGTCAGTGAACGACATTTTCTTATGACTTTCAACTCGACATAAATTGTAAACCAAAGGTTGGATAGATGAACTGTTGACTTTGATGATTTCTTGGCATGCCATTACCTCTAGGGACCCTCTCCACCATGTTTTCATGGCCCAGTGACTTCATTGCACATCGGTTTCGTAAAATAGGGTTTTGCTTAGTTTCCTTCAATGCAACTCTCACATTCTTGGGTCAAATATGAAAAAACCTCCATCGTGCCAGTATTGGTAGTGTTCCCATGTCATCATTTCCCATACACACTTGCTAGAGCCAATGACATGCAATATTGCTACTCCATTTGGATTTTCTCTCCCAGACTGAGAGTCAACAAGTGTCCTTGAACGACATTTTCATGCGACTTTCAACTCGACGTAACTTGGAAAATGGAGTTCTTATCAAAAAACCATCGACTTTGTTGGTGTCTTGGAATGCCATTTCCTATATGGGTCCCTCTCCACTATGTTTTCATGTCCTAGTGACTTCATTGTACATCGGTTTCATAAACTAGGGTTTTTCTCAGTTTCCTTCAATGAAACTCTCGCATTAGTGGGTCAACTCTACAAAACCCTCCACCATGCCAGTCTTGGTAGTGTTCCCATATCGAAATTTCCTATACACACTTTCTAAATCCAACGACATGCAATCTTGTTGCTCTGTTTGGTTTTTTGCGCTCGGACAGAGAGTCACCAAGTGTCCCTGAACAACTGTTAGC
The DNA here is from genome assembly GCA_001517045.1 of Pseudotsuga menziesii. NCBI lineage: Eukaryota > Viridiplantae > Streptophyta > Pinopsida > Pinales > Pinaceae > Pseudotsuga > Pseudotsuga menziesii. The sequence goes on from LPNX010187041.1 coordinate 6,889, forward strand.
TAGAATATTTCACCTTCTCTAGATAGTAAGGTGTTCCACTGGTATGAATGGTTTAGATCCAAAACAAATGAAGGACGGAGGTTGAAGACCTTCCCTAGACGTCGTAGATACTTGGAATGCAATGCTTTGATAGTCACCCTGTGTACCTATAATCATATCAATAAGCAAACAGATCAAACCAGCCAGAATATAATCTACTGATCTATGTTAGTGACTAAGGAATCTAAAAACATACATGTGAAATGAAACAACAACAATAATGTGGGACAAAAATCAACTTGCATTAAGATAGAAAATGGAGAAGTTTACAACCAATCCTTAGTGTTTGACATGCATCTCCATGAAACAAAGCACTCTCATCCCCATAAGCTCCGACTCTAGCTCTCTATGCTATCCAATGGCGTGGGCCAAGTAATCAATCCAACAGCATAACAATACCTTAAGAGTTCTACCCCTCAACCATGACCATGAGCTTGTATTTATAAGGCTTAATGGATAGGGATGGTTGAGAGATTTGTGGATGAGGTGGCCTCTAAGATCCTAGGATGAGGGATCTCGAGCTCAACTGATCCACAATGGTAGGGATAAGGGAGGACATGAGGCTTATCATCTAGAAGCCTCGAGAAACTTCTCTTTTTCTCTTTTTACCCAGGGTACCGCGTTTCTCCTTCAATGAAAGAGTGGTTCTGGTAAGAAATGCTTATAGACTAAGGGTCATAAGTGGTGGTACCGCTTGTGGATAACAAGGGATAGGCGGTGAGAACAAGGTACCTCTCCTAGACAACAAGGAAAGCGTGGTGCTGAGCATTTTTTGTGAAATATTGACAAATTATATGAGTTTCCACTCCAAGAGCTAGGATTTAGGGAAAGTAGGTATGTCAAAGGTCTTATCACATGATGGTGATAGGATTTTGGTATAACAGGATGCCCCCCAAAGCATGAGTCTTAGAGGGATACGATAAACGAGAGATTTGAGAGAACAAATCGTTGTCATGAGATGAAAATGTCAGCTCTATCAGAGCATGTTTTCAAGTAGGCATCTATAGTACATCAGTATTTTCGACTCATAGACACAAGTAACCAACTCATAGCTGTAGACCAATGCAAGGCAGATCCATGAGAGGAATAAACAAGCATGGCTACTAGAATACGGCGTAGATCCATGTGATAGAGGACTCAAACTTGGACATAGCTACCAGACATACAATGTAGATCTATGTCATACAAACGCAAATTTGAGCATAGCCACGACCATACAAATGTGGATCCATGCTAGATATACAAAACTCCATCGCCACCTGGGGAAAATAAATGAGCACTTTAAACAAATACCCAGGGTATTTGTCTCATCTTCCACAAAGTACGATTCTATCCATGTGATTACAATGATCTGAAGTCGAACATGGTAGAAACCACTTAATTACTGGCCATTGATGTGAATCGTTAACAAGTGCAAGGGAGATCACCATTGATGTCAATGATTCCCAAGGTACTCTAGTACAATCTACTGAGTGTGATTAGATGTCCTGATGCCAAACACCTAGTAGACTCTATTGATCAAAGGTCAATGATGTGAACCTATGTCAAGAGCGAGAGAATCTTTCATTAAGGCATATAGAGCTCAAGGTACTAAGTATTGTTTCTAAGACTATTTCCCAGATGATGAGCTGATGTCAACATGAAAAGTCTCGTCAAAGGAGGGCCATGATGAGTCCCACATCGATGACATGAAACTCTGAACATAGTTCTGGAATGATGTGAATGCAGTAACCATAAGACTGACTCAAAAGTATTGACACAAAGACTATGTGGACTGCATAGGTAAAACTTCTTCGAATCCCCTTTGAACATCAAGTGGCACAATAAAAAGAATTGGTAGCATGACTAAACAAGACAAACACACAATGCAACAGTGGAAAATGCATTCTTTTGAAAGACTCAAAGGAGTGACATGACTAATTAAAGTGGATCGTCATGGAGATCAGCTGAATACCCAATTGACTGACATGATGTGCAGATAAGTGCCATGTTCAAAGGTAATGACAAATAACTGCCATTTATTGCAAAATGATTCCTATCCCATTTTCCCCATCATGGTTGATGAGTGCCTCTTTTCGGTTTTACGAGTTCAAATAGGGTAACAAACACTCGATATAGCTTGTCGAAAGACAAGTCCAGAATCATATGTTTTACGAACCTGAGAGAGGAGGGGTTCGTTCCCAAAATGGATCTGTTAATGTTTAATTTAACGAGTCCACTGAAAGAAAACTCGGTATCATTCATGTTTAGAGAGTCTGAATGAATACGGAAGAAGACTCTCAAAGGGTCCTTTTTCGTATGATTTAGTCTCTAAAAAGGATAAAATCATACCTTAGATAAATTTTCCAGTCATGATTGGCTGGAGGGTTCCTTTTTCATAAATAGTCCTATCCGAGCCGAAAAAGATATAACCTACCATTGGAAGGACGACTCTTCAAATAATTTTACGAGCATGAAGAAGACAAGTACTCTACAATCTTTTTGTATTTAGGGAGCCTAAAAAGAGTTTAAAGAGGATTCCATGAGCTTTCTTTACACAATGTCACTTTTTACGAGCCTGGAAAGAATTGAAAATGGACTCAACGATCTTTTCATGTTTAAGGAGTCTGGAAAAAGATGTGAAAAGAAGACTCCATTAACCTTTTTCATGTTTGAATCCATAGCATGAAAAAGTAACAAACTAAGCTCAAACCACTTTACATGTTTTAACCAGAGCACGAAAAATGAAAAGTAAGCTCAACACCATCTTACTATTTTTAACGAGCTCGAAGATCAGTTGAAAGAATGCTCAGGGATTGGTTTCATTTTTACGCAAGCTTGAAACCAATGGGTAAACTATGCTTGAAAAATCCCATTAACATGATATACAGAGGTTGGAATCCTGCCCCTAGCATGACTTCTAGCGAAGCTTACCCCTAGAATGGTCGCTAGCGACTTGACATGCCCCCAAGCTTCGTTTCATTCAATGATTCTTCTTCCATACCCAACCTAAAAAATCCTGGTTACTAATGTGAAAATGTTCACCCAGGGGGTAGGAAGAATGAGAATCAGGCAGGTGAAAAGAAGGTTTAATTTCTAACACTAAAGTGAAGACTCGACTCAAGTGAAGGGGATCTGTTTCATTTTTACACAAGCTTGAAACAGAAGGTAACTATGCTTGGAACATGGTTTTATTTTTATGCAAGCTTGAAACCAAAAGGTAAACTATGCTTAAGGAAACCTACTTCATTTTTCAACGAGCTCGAAATAGAAAATGAACTATGCTCAAGAATGATTTCATTTTTATGCAAGATTGAAACCAAAAGGTAAACTATGCTTAAGGAAATCCATTTCATTTTTTAACGAGCTTGACATAGAATGGGAACTTTTCTCACAGGCATCCATTTCATTTTTTAACGAGCTTGACACAGAATGGGAACTTTGCTCAAAGGAATGGTTTCATTTTATGCAAGCTTGAAGCCAAAAGGTAAACTATGCTTGAGGAGTGGTTTTATTTTTTAACGAGCTTGAAATAGAAAGGTAAACTATGCTCTCCAACCTACTCCTACCGAACATGATATCCAGAGGTTGGTAGGTTGCCCCCATTTCATAAAAGCTAGCGGCTTAGCTCCATTATGATGTCCATAGACTAGAGCCATGCCCCCCATTTTACCTATGATGGGAAGAAGATAACTAGAAGAAGGGGAAGGAACCACAAGAACATGCGGCACATTTAGGGCAGTCTGATTACTAGGAGTAATGTGATGGTCGGGTGTAATAAAGGAAAGTTGATCAATGGTCACAATTTTCCCATCATGGGGAAAATGCATAACTCTAAAGAGTGTGGACATGACAGCCTTCATGGCATAAACATAATCACATCCAAGGAGCATATTGAAATCTAAAGGAACTTGGACCACCATAACATTAATGCAGACAATTTTCCCTCCTAATGTAATAGGAAAATAAGGAAGGGTCCCTAAAGGTGGAGTAGGCCTGTGATTAAAAGCTAGTATCTGATTGGTGGATGGTACAAGCTCAGGAGAGCCTAAAGCTTTCCAAGCAGTTGAGGATATAATACTAATAGAAGCCCCTTCGTCAACAATAGTGCAAAGTATCCGCTTAGCAGTAACATTCACAACTATCTGGAAAGGAACACTTGAATGAAGACGAGACTCTGTTAGGTTACTCTAGTCAAAGAAAACAACCTCACTACTTGGAGAGGGTTCTGTCAAAACAGAAAATATTTCCCCTTGTCGAGAACAATCAGAGCGAAGCATAAAAATTTCAGCAAGTTTTGGTTCGTTCTTTACTGGAAGAGAAGAACAAGACGAAGCTTTGGTCAAAGAGACTACTTCATTCTTAACACTTTTTAATGAAAGAGTGGGATCAGGTGGAGATGATGTCAACTCAACCACTTTAACTTCACTCTTGAAAAGAGGAGTGGGATCAACTACGGATGGACTTGGATTGACCACTTCAATTTCACTCTTCAACGAAAGAGTGGGATCGATCGGGTTGGAACTGGATCGACCACTTTATCAACCAATGGGGGATCGATAGATAACTTACTATAACTTGTTGGAATCACCTGTTGATGATCAGTAATATTTTTCAACCAACGTGAAGCTTCATCCATGCTTGGTCAAAGAAAAGTACGATGCATAGCCTTGCAAATCAAACAAGGATACAAGAATTTACCCTAATGACCTTTTACCAATGGGTCACTGGTTGAGGGAGTATCATCAACATGATGATGAGAGGTTGATGACACAGATGGTTTGGATCTTTTAGACCATTCTTATTGTACACGGGAGAGACCGGGACACTCCTTAAGAAGGTGGTCCCCCTTGCAAAGATTACAAGGGAACTTGGGTTTTTTGAGTGTTCTCTTAGAATGGGCACCATCAAGAGCAGATGGTTGCTTCTTTTTCTCTTTCGTATCCTTCTTCCTTTTACCCATCCATTTCTTCTTCTTCTTACCCACATGACTACTAACCATAGAGCTTTGGTCAAGTGAAGAAGAAGAAAGGGATGAAGAAACAAGCGACAAAGAAGGAGCAAGATTAGGTTGAGGTCGATCCTCTCCCAGAGGAGAGGTGACATTTGAGACATTAGGTGTAACAGGAATTACCATATTAAACAGCCAGACTGGTAATCCTATAGTTAATCCAGGAAGATTTAGAGTGGCAATAAAGGGAGGACCAATACCTTCACTTGGAGGGAATACAAAAGGTACACCTTGGAAAGGGACCTCTTAAGTGGTAGTCCTAGATTGGGATGCCATCTCTAAACTCTCTAAAAAAACCCTAACTAACATGCACAAGCAAGTACTACTCAAACTAAAAGCAACAAGAAAACATGTGAAAGGAGTGGATAAGAGTCAGGAACCTCACAGGACAAGCCAAAAGGATAACTTAGATGGTTTGAGGATTCCTAAAAGGGTCTCCCGATTTACGCAAGGTATGTGGGAGCTCAAATTGGTAGTAGTGTTGTCTAATTCATAACCGTTCACAAGGGGACTTCCTATATACAATTGAGTACATGAAGTACCTTTCTATATACCTCAAGGGTACATGAAAGGCCGTTCGATATACTGACTATATGTGGAAGAACCGTGTGAGTCCCGAGATGTAATGTAGACAAATAATGACAGCTCCTACACTTAACAATGCCTGGACACGTCTCTAACTTATCACTCAAAATTGCTAAAAGTTTTAACCTAGTACTACCGTTAATTTTATCTTGTACGTTTAGGTGGAACCATGGAGTGAAAACTTGAAATTAAAGAAGATGCACACTGATCTATATGATAATGCAAGTTTTCCTCTTCAATGAAATTCTACCTAAGAGAGGGAGAGATATTTTCTTTTCTTCCCAAAAATGCACACCCAAATGCAAATGAAATTATACCTTTTCAAACAAAAAGTGAAATATTGATGCACCCCAAACAATCTTCAAAGCAAATAAGAAAGAGATCTAGAGAACAAATAACTTAAATAAAACATGTTTCCTATCTTTTCATGCTTGAAAAAGATGCATAAAAACTTGATGGAAAGATGATTTCACTAACGTTTCCAAATAAAACTAACTCTAATGCATGCAAAGTGGAAAACAGATATTCCTTCTTAATGAAAGTAAGATCTAGAATTTCAAACAATCATGCACAAAATAAGAAGAAAATCGTTCAACAATCTTGCGAATAAAGCAAAAGAGAGAGAAAACTAAAACTTCTCTTTGAAACAGATAAGGAAACGAAAAACCAATCTTTCCTACCAAGCACTGAAATACTCAGCATGCAAAAGGAAACAAGAATCACCCCAAGCAAAGGAAGACTCAAAACAACATGGATCACTCATGCATTCCAAGTCCAAAACAAACCAAAACCTACTCATGAAAATGAAATGTATATTTCCAATTCCAATGAATAACATCTACAAAAAAGAGAAAGAGGTTTCAAGGAAAGAAAATAATGTAAAATCTAATGCAAGAAACACAAATTCTCTTTGAATGCAGAAAGAATACAACAATCAAAGCGACTATAGAATATACAATTCATGGCCCCTCCCGGTCGTTAGGGAGCATTGTTTTTGCAAAAACACACTTCATTTTGATCAAAAAGTAAGCCAAAAACACACAAAAATGAAAATACAAATTCCTGGAATAGGGCCTACCTGGCACTGCGTAGATGAAGATGCTGACAGGCGGTTTTGAAGCAGAACCGTTGCTTGCTCACTAGATTCAGGTGGTGGCACCGCATATTGCTAACTGGACTCAGGCAATGGCACTGCTTCTTGCCAACAGAGCATGTGCAGTGCCTTGTATAAATCCAAAACATAAAGAGAACGATAGATCAAGTCAAAAAAAGACCAGATCAGGGTAAAGGCTGATAGATCGAGTACAAAAACAGAACATAAAAGGTCGAAATGGTTCACATTTGAACAGATATGGAAGTTTCAAACCCAAATTAACTAAGTCAGATAGTAGATCTGACTAAAGAGAGTTGGAGGAGCCTGGATTCGGACAAGAGTTGAAGAACTGAGGAAGATTAGAACAACTGATACATATATATATTCCCCAGTGAATCCACCAGATTTGTTAGCTAGAATATTTCACCTTCTATGGACAGTAAGGTGTTCCACTCATATGAATGGTTTAGATCCAGAACAAATGAAGGACAGAGGTTGAAGACCTTCCCTAAACATCATAGATACCTGGAATGTAATGCTTTGATATTCACCATGTGTACCTATAATCAAATCAACAAGCAAACAGATCAAAGCAGCCAAAATATAATCTACTGATCTATGTTAGTGACTAAGGAATCTAACAACATACATGTGAAATCAAACAACAACAATAATGTGGGATGGAAATCAACTTGCATTAAGATAGAAAATGGAGAAGTTTACAACCAAGCCTTAGTGTTGACATGCATCTCCATGAAACCAAGAACTCTCATCCCCATAAGCTCTGACTCTAGCTCTCTATGCTCTCCAATGGTGTGGGCCAAGTAATCAATCCAACAGCATAACAATACCTTAAGAGTTATCCCCCTCAACCATGACCATGAGCTTATATTTATAAGGCTTAATGGATAGGGATGGTTGAGAGATTTGTGGATGAGGTGGCCTCTAAGATCCTAGGATGAGGGATCTTGAGCTCAACTGATCCACAATGGTAGGGATAAGGGAGGACATGAGGCTGATCATCTAGAAGCCTCAAGAAACTTCTCTTTTTCCCTTTTTACCCAGGGTACTGCGTTTCTCCTTCAATGATAGAGCGGTTCTGGTAAGAAACTCTTATGGACTAAGGGTCATAAGCGGTGGCACCGCTTGTGGATAACAAGGGATAGGCGTTGCGAACAAGGTACCACTCCTGGACAACAAGGAAAGCGCGGTGTTGAGTATTCAATTTTGAAATATTGACAAATGATATGAGTTTCCACTCCAAGATCTGGGATTCATGGCAAGTACGTATGTTAAAGGTCTTATCACATGATGGTGACAGGATTTGCATGTGACTTTCAACTCAACATAACTCAGCAACCAAAGGTCGGATCGAAGAATTGTTGACTCCATTGGTATCCTAGCACGCCATTACCTAGAAATTAATAGACCATATAACTAGAAGCTATGTACCTACACTACAACAAAGAAACTATAGTTTCATGAATTACAAGTAGAAACACATAATTGTATGAATTAGAAGGAAAAAATCATACAATAATTACAAGTATATAGCCAATTAGAGTTTCATGGATTTAAATAAATTCCCATACATAGAGATGATTTATTATTTTAGTATCTCTTTTGTAGAACCACTTAGACCATATACCTAAGCTACAAGAGAAAATAGAAAAACAAATAGGGTTTCGTGAACTACAAACCATAAACCTAAAAACTAGGGTTTATAAATTTACACATATAACTACAAACTAGGGTTTTATGAAGTAGAAATTCACATACATAGAGATCATGTGCTATGTTAGTCTCACTTATGTATAAATACTTAAACCATATACCTAAGCTACATGCACAAATAGAAAAAAAACTATGGTTTCATGAACTACAAACCACAAACCTAAAAAATAAGGATTACAAACTTACACATACATCTACAAACTAGGACCATATATGTACGTAAATAAACTTAGATCATATACCTAATATATAAGAACAAATGTCAAGAAATATAGGGTTTCTTGAAATACAAACCACAAACTTAAAATCTAGTGTTCACAAATTTAGACATAGAACTACAAACTAGGGTTTATGAACTCATTAGGTTTATATCATTATATTTATTTGTCTCATTCAACTAGAAACTAGTAGACCATATACCTAGAAGATATGTACCTGCACTACAACATAGCTATGGTTTCATGAACTACAAACCACCAACCTAAAAACTATGGTTCACACATTTTAGACATAGAACTAAGAACCAAGGTATATGAACTCAGTAGGTTTACATGGGTTTACATGGATTTACATAGAACCAAAAACCAAGATTTATGAACTAGTTGTATGAAATAGAATTAGAGACACATACATGGATTACAAGTATCAATCCAAACATGGTTTCATGAATTGAAAGAAATTCAAATACATAGAGATCAAATTCTATGTTAGTCTCACTTGTTTATATACACTTAGACCATATATTTTATAAGAGGCCACAAGAGATGGTTTGGTAGGGTTGGTGTTAGGGTTTCCCTCCTAGGTTTAGGGTTTCCTGATTGATTCTAAACCCTAGGTTATGCATGCTAACCCCAAAACACCATTTGGGTTATGGTTCCCTCATTGATTATAAAGCCTAGGTTAGGCATGCTAACCTTTAAAATTCAGTTAGGGTTAGGGTTTCCTCATTGATTCTAAATCCTAGGTTATGCATGCTAACCCTTAAAATTCATTTAGCCAATGCCAAAGCAGCAAGTACAAGAGATCGTTAAAATTGCAAGTTCTCAACAATAGCATAACAAATATGTATGTATTCAATGAGAGTAAGCAATGTGAAGTTCATCTTCAAATGATATGAATTGCCAAATTTACCAAAATCAATGTTTTCCAAGTAGATATAACAAATGCAATCCAAAAATAGTCATGTTCAATATCATTCTCATCTCATCAATACTATGAAATTTCCAATCAATCAAATGGTAAGAGAAGATCATTCCAATATCAATTTCTAGCTTGCAAAATGAGACAATAATTACTATGTAAATACCAAAGGAAAACCAATGATAACTTTTAGCCAAGTATGACTGTCCCAAAATGTTACTTCCAGTCAAAGTAAAGATGTAATAGCTATGTCAATTTCAAGTTTGCAATTAGGAAGACAATTGTTAGGTAAATGCAAGTGGACTACAAGTAATGTCAATTCCAACTTGGTCAATGAATGGGACTGCCAAACTAAATGTATTTTCCAGCCAAGACAAATTTTACTATGATTGTCCCAAATAGTAATTTCTAGTCAATCCAAGAGTTCCAACAAGTACTTATATGATAGTCCTCAACAAAGATGGTATATTGTACATGTTTTTTAGAGATATTTTCGGTATTTTAGTAGTGCAAATGTACTTGTAAATCAATGTCAAAACTTCTTATGTATGGCTAGAAATGCCGATGATATACACAGTCCTCTAGGATTGTGTATCTATCACAAATGAAGGTAATGTTGAGGAGGGAGAGGGTAGGTGTTAGTGTTTTGGTTCAATAGGAGTTAGGGTTCAACAAAGGGTTAGATGACATTCTTCACGAAATTCACCTTGGGAAGCAAAGAAAGTATTTAACTTTGTAGCTTTTGTGAGAGAAGAAGGCTAGGGATTGTGGAATTTGAGAAACCCTAAGGTTACTTGGTGTGTTTGTTGTGGAGGAGAGAGAAGGAAACAATATTACACACTCGTGGAATGAGTGACCAACATTAGTTAGAATTGATTCTTATCTAGGAGTTGTTGGTAGCCAGGTTTTCAGAGTGCTTGACTTATAGAGTCCTAGGAGGGATGCTAAGGCTAGAGAAGGGGTTTTGAAAGGGGGCCAAGGTCTGATCCTATAGGCCAAGGATAGGAGTATGAAATTCCAAGCTTAGGGTTTGGAAATGAGAGAGGAGAGGTGGAAAGGTAAGCGAGTAGGTTAGGAGATGGACAAGGGAGGAAGGGTTTGGAAGGGTAGAATGCTAGGGTTTTAGGTTAGGTGTCTAGTTCGGTCTAGGTCCTTAGGGTTTAGGTCTACAATAACAAGGCCGAAGATATCCTATGACAAGTTGAGACAACAAATGGAAGGGTCGAGGGGTGAAGGGAGGCTTGGAAAACTAGAAAAAGATATCGATAAAATTATTTGGTAGCAAGAGGAATACTTCATGGGAAAATTTGCTAGATTGAAAAAATATTTGCGCTATTATTTCCAAGATCAGGTATTTGGTATTTAAAATTATTATTGTTATTGTACATGTTTATGTAGTTGTGTATTTTTTTCTTAACTAACCTAGAGTGTTAAAAATTTTATGCATTTTATTTTGAACATACAGACTTTATTGCTTCATCAACAATAAGTATTGCAAGCGCATCAATTGCAATATACTATTGCATTTGACATAATGTATGCAAATATGTAATCAAAGGAAAAGTAATTTAAATAAGTGAAAAATGATATATTCATATACAGAAATTTCCAATCATATACAGTAGTAGTGAAAATTGGAACATCATTCCCAATGTCTATACAATAGAAACTTGTGCCCTATACAAAAGATGGCAACTCGTGCCCTATACAAAATATGGAAACTCATGCCAAAATCACACATCATGGCTAGTGTACATAGGAGGGTCTCTCAATCCTCCTGCCCACCCTCAGAGCTCCCAGTTGCACCTCCAAAATCAATCTTCCCCTTCTTCGAGCTAGAGGAAGATCGGTTCTTCTGGCCGCTTCGACCACCTCCACTTGGGCTCTAAAATGACAACAATCAAATGTCAAGTCCTGCATGCAATTATACAAGTATAAAACACATTTTAAAAATCAAAATTATGTTTTCAAATCTTAAATAGCTCACCTCAGATGAGAACATAAGCGGTGAGCGGGCTACCCTCCTCCATGATCCAAGTCTCTCGGCAATTCCAGCCTGCAACATTTAAACAGTAAGATAACTCATACAATTTTTTTCCTATGTCAATTTTCATTAATATTGCATGATATTTTCATAAACTAATCAATCTCACCGTGAACACAACAAGCTGGTCCTAGGGGCTAGAAGGTGGAGCAATCAACTGGTCCTCAGGGGTGGTAGGTGGAGCAGTGGGATGGACAACCTGCTCTGATGCTAGGGTGGATGGCATAGTGGAGGATGTAGCCACATCGACATTGGCTAAAAAACTAGGAGATATGGCAGGAGAGGGCGTGGACTGGAGTGGGTGAAGTGGTGATGTACGATATTAAACCCCAACTGGCTGTAGAATGGAACAGGACACCTTGGAAGAGGAAATGAGGGTGGTGGGGGAATATGGGGGATGGGGATGAGGTATGGGATGGGGTGGAGGGATGGGCGAATGTGGATGGATGGTGTATTATGGTTGAATGGGGGAGGGTGTAAATATGGGAAATTGCAAGGGAGGAGGTGGATGGGTGCGGTGGGGGGGAGTGATCGAAGGATGTGACGAAGAAGGGGGAGCTAGATGGAAATGTGGTGGTGGATGAGAGGCAAGGGATGGATGGACCGGGGTGAGGAGGGATGCAAGGAAAGGGACATGTATGCCAAGGGATACACCAGGCATATATGGTGGGAAAAAGGCAGTCGATGGAGAGATAGTGACACTGACATGCCTATGTACTCGGACCTGCATACATATTCATGGCCTCGTATATTAGTACATAAAAAATATAACTATACAAATCTAACCCATAAAAACTGAAATTAAATTTATACTTTATTATAAGATACCTGCTCACGAGGGGATTTGCTGATCTCCGACAGGGATGGTTGGTCACTCACTCCTGCGGACACCAGTTCATTTGCACAAAAATATTTAGATTCAATTACTAAATATTAACTACTTTGGATGGAAATATTAAGTACTAACATTAAATTTAATTACTGAAATAAAAATACCTGTTTGTATGGTGTCATGATGTCCTCTGCAGCTGCCATGGCTCCATCTAGGTTGAAGGAACCAAGGTCCTCCAACCTGGGTGTTGGAGGCTCGACACTTAATAGTTGTAAATTAAAATAAATCAAGTCATCAACGTCTGATTCTAAGTTAAATTTATTATAAATTATGAGATTGCATAACGTATAATCAATACTTGAACATTAAATAAAATAATAACTAACTTGTTGTAGGTATATCTCAATGACATGATCCTATGTGGGAACATGGCATGGATTCCCAAAACAAGAACAATGATGTGGAACTGGTCCCATCGAGCTAGATGGATCATCTTGGCTACCACCTGTAGTTGCTCTCCCTCACCCACCACCAGTACACCATGCAGAAGTGTGTCTCTCAGGGTGGTCCTGCTCGCTCTATGAGGACATAGCCAAAAATATGGTATGCCTGAGAAGGTGTGGTATGGCATGTCTAACAGACTTATGGATCTCATCTAGCTTGCTACCTAACCCAGGGGGGTGAGGAAGCGGTTTTGGATCTCTCCTAGGTGTAGGAGGTACTTTGAGTGGGTTCCAGTGGCATTGAGATCTATCTTGGGCTGAGCCAAAACCGACACCCTTGAACTCAGTGATGTCGATGTAGTTAACATGGAAACCTAACACAAACGTGGCCCATAGTTTCGTGAGAAAATACTGTGGGACCTCAACATTGTTGCTTGGAGGCTTGTCAAAAACCATGAACCATCTCTTCCTCCAGTTTTTTCTCCATGGATGGTAATTACACCAGTCCATGCAAACTCACCTCTTCCTCATATATGGAGGTTATCTTGTTCTCAAATCCATAAATTTGCTCCACGGTTGGGCTTTTGTGATATTCAGGTTTTTTATATCTTCTTTGTATATACTAGTAAAATAATGTTCTCTCATTCGAGCCCTATATTGGCTCGAATTGGTTATCTCACTGTGGGCAATGTTTATAGACTCGATTATGTTTTGTAGTGATGTGGCGAGGGAAACTCAACAGGGTTATGTGGTGAAACCCAATAGGGTTATGTGGTGTTCTTCGGTTCATCACTCAATATCCCTAGCTGGTTTAAATGCTCATGTAATTCATCTTTGGGGTTTTATGGTGGTTCACCAAATCCATCTTCGAATTTTTCTTCGTTTAATTTGAGGGTTTATTGGGTCCTCTTATTGGTTCGTTTCACACCTTTGTTGGGACGATTCATTGGTATTTATCATTAGGTAAAGGTAATGTATCTGCAATACCAATTTTGTTCGATTTCAATTCATTTGCAATTTTTATTTATTTATTTATTTTAGATTTTATTTGAAAAACAATGAAAAACATTAAAAAAAACAACAAAATGCAAATAGTAATCCACCTACCTTATTCCAATAACTGTGGGTGTCGTTTTGGGGTTCTTGAAGGGTTGTTTTGGGCTCTGTGGGTGTCATTTTGGGGTAGCATGCACGCTTGCAAGTTATTTTTTTTGGAAATGAACTATTTGATGTTTGTTTTTTTTATAAAAAACACAGGGACATGCACACGTGTTTAGCGTATACGCCCTAAACATGCGTGCACATCCAAACACGCGTGCACACCTAGACATGTGTGCACATGCTTAGGGGCACATACATGCTCTTGATGTCCACATCGACAAGCTGACGTGGAGGTTTTCCATAGACGAAGATGGAACATGTGCATGCATCCAAGTGTGCGTACACGTTCCTGTTTTTATTCCACTTGCGCGATCCCATTGCATCATTATTGGGTAGAAGCTTCTTGCGGATACCCTTAAGTAATAGATGCACTAATTATTCATTGATAAAATCATATTGTATTTTTGTGAGTGTCTATGAAACATATATACTGATTTGAAATTTTATTTTATTTATCATTGGATTGCAAAACGAAACTATTTTTTAAATTTCAATTCAATTAATACAATTTCATATTATTAGTCATCAAAATATAAAGACAAAATTATTTTTTTGTTGTTTTCCACACATAACAAATAATTAAGAAAGAAAATTGATTAGTGGTCACTAAAGAGGATTTGACAGTATGAATTCAAAGATTTGAATTCATACTGCAACTCAATCTGAAATGGGTCTCTCTGGACTATTATTCTTACTTCTTTAATTGTGACATGCAAAGTCTCCAGTAAATCTATGATGCTTCCAACCAAGTTAGTATTACTCTCATCAATATTCTTACAACTCTTATTGGAAACTTCCTCCATTTGATCATAAATGGGGTTGTAGTCATCATTGATAATGCCAACAATTCCATATGTTTTATAAACCTTTCGCTTCTTATGACTCTTCTTCGATTCTTCATATCTTTTGCACTTATCACCTAGTTATGGTATGTTGAGGTCACACTAGATTCTTCTTTACTTTCACAG
This sequence comes from Pseudotsuga menziesii, assembly GCA_001517045.1. Classification (NCBI taxonomy): domain Eukaryota; kingdom Viridiplantae; phylum Streptophyta; class Pinopsida; order Pinales; family Pinaceae; genus Pseudotsuga; species Pseudotsuga menziesii. Next base: position 21,918 of record LPNX010187041.1, read on the forward strand.
GGGGGGATTTATGGCTTTCTTCTCCTTGTTTATCTCCTCCTTGAATTCCCGATGTTCGATTATATCGTGTTTCAGTATCGACAGATAATTGATCATCTATGATAGGTCGTCTCCATTGTTCGACCCAGTCCTGAACTATTGTCTCAATATATTCTTATGTTAGCTAAAACGTAGTGGCCAACCATTGATTCTTAGTGTCTTATCGTGACTCTAAAAAAAATTGGAGAGCCCCGACATAAAATTTGATAATATTGCAGAACCTATGGATAGTATCTGCAACAATCCTTGCTTGGTTCCCAATGTGATTCCTTGGTGCATCAATATGTAAATAAAACTCAATGTTATTTTCCCTCTGTTGACTTGGATTCTCCTTCTCATACCATAGGTTTTTGTATCACACCCCTCAACATGGAACATGCATGTCCACCCCTTGATAGTTCAATGGCTCATCCCATGCAACAAATGATATCAAAATTAACAAGAATTAATACGTAAAGGGATTAGCTTTCTCTTGAGCATCGATGTCATATACTAACAATTCATTTAGTAGGTAGGTCAACCAGTTAATCTATACACCCATAACACACTGCTCTTCTACAGCAATTGTTCCAGCAGTACATTGATTCAGTGGTATCTTCTTGAGTATCTTGCTTGATAACACTTTTGTTATTAACTGAACAACAATATCATTGATAGAGGCAATGGGGAAGCCTTTCTTATATTTGGTTGGGTCATATTTATCCTTGATATAGTTGACTAAACCTGTGTCCTGCTCCTTCCCAACAAAGAACAACATTGGTTCGACCCATACAAGAGGAAGTCCAATGATTGAATCTATCAAGTCGACGCCCACTAAAATTCATCAATCCAACCAAAGGAAACCTCCATGAAAGAAAAGCATCAATCGTTTCACGCATGTATTAACTTCTCTTGTGCGACCAAAATGGGGCATATGCATCAATGATAGTATGCATGACTTTTGTATTCCTCTTTCCCACTCCATTGGAACAAGGTGGATCATTCCATCTTCAGTTTCTCGCACACAGGTCATGTACCGCGACATGTTGATTTTAGCAAACTTCCACGGATCATGGTTTGTGAATCCCATATTCTTCAAACTCGGCAGAATGTTTTTCGTAACATGGACACCTTTAGGAATGGATGGGTTAACCAGTGGATACTTGACACTATTGCTGATATTTACGCTAGAAGCATCATCTTTCCTTGAAAGAATCTATCGAAGAAACATGGTCGCAGACCTAGATCACAATGATTCAACATCATGGGTAGCTTGAAATCTCCATGGAGGAACAATTCTATGGCTAGTGTGCTTCTTTATTGGTGGAATAACCAGCTCTTATTGTAACATAGCTTCTAGAGGTTCTTCAAAAATGGATGCACGGGAAGGAACCTCCATGCTAGAATCTAGAATAGTGCTAGTGCTTGATAAAGATATTACCATTCTTAAGGAACGACTTCGGCTTCAACCATGTTGCATACATATGACTTAGCTCACAGGTTTACTCAGTTGGATACAAATGAATAAAATAACTTCCACACGAAGATGACAATATCTTTACACATGCCAGAAGTTGTTCACTCGCATAGGTTTGTAATAAATGGAAAAGGTGGCGAAAAATTCTATCACATGGGTAAATATTTACCATCATTTAAATAAACTTCGAAACCAACCATCACTTCACTTATCATGACAACAAGTAATTATTATGCATTAAATGAAGATGTGACAAAAAAGAATGTCGTCGAAATCTCTTGTTGCCTTAACTTAACTTCCCTCCAACTGTCACTTGCGACCGGATTTCATCCCGCTGCAGACATATAGTTTATGGAAACATTTATCTTACGCCAGATGTATAGTCTACAACAATATTTCTCTTGTGAAATATCTTGAAACTTGCGACAAAATTAAAACTTACAACAATAACTGGATACACAATAATTCATTTTTTTTCAGTCAAGAGAAGTGTGGCTATCCTGATAAGGTTTTATCCAACTTCCATTCACTAACCCTTTGAAGGTTGCACCATCTAGATTTTGCACCTAGACCTCACCTCCATCGATGATAAAGATGACAACATATGGTCCTAGCCAATGTGTTTGAAGATTTCCTGGATGCTTCGAACATTTAATTTCATACAGGAGGACAAAATCACCAACCTGAAACTGCTTAAACTTCAATATGGTAGTTTTACCAAGACTTTGTTTTTCCTTCTCAACTTGCTGATGATATCATATGACAAAGCGATCTTCTTCCAATTGTACCAGTTGCGACCATCTTTCTTCTACTGCACCGACATATGTCATCTCAATGATCATGGTAATTTTGAGACTAGGTACAATATATTCTAATGGCATGACAACCTCCTGTCCATAAATCAGTATGAATGGAGTTTATCCTATCAATGTTTTGCAGGTTGTGTGATAATCCCATAATACTACAGGTTTCTTATGATCCCAATCATCCCTCTGAAAATTACATATCTTCGGCAATGGATTCTCCCAAATATTATTGAATGCTTTGACAATGGCATTCACCTGTGGGTGATATGTCGTTGTCTTCCGGTGCTGAATCTAAAATTCCTAAATTAATTTCTCAATTGGATGATTCACAAAATGTGTACCTTGATCACTTATCAAAATCTTTGGCCATACAAATCGGGTCACGACATGGCCAAATAAAAATATTGCAACACTCGCAACAGTAAAATCTCTTATTGGCGATGCTTCATCCCATCTAGTTAAGTAGTTTGTTGGGGTGATTATGTAGAATACACTCGTTCTCTTTCCTGGTGGGTTAATAAGACCTACAAAATTAACACCCCATTTATCAGATGTCTGCAAATTCACTTGTTGTACCAGCGTCAATTTGATATGCCTTTGACTCGATATTAACCATACCATTGACAACAACATTTTGGTGTCTTTCCTAATGTAAAATTTACAAACATAAATTTACTTTTATATAATATAATTTTCTTATAATTATCTTCCTTTTGATTGGTTGATATAATGAAATTCTTATTTTGTAATCATGATAAGTACGTCAATAGTTACATGACTTTTGTTACAATAATAAAATAGTAATAAATAGGTAATTATTCCTAATAGTAATTAATAATATTAAAATATAGTTTGTGAAGAGAAGTGTCTCTTCAATATGTGATGGCCAAGCCATATTTAAAATAACCATATATATTGTAATTTATCATCCAATAATTATTATACATTTATGTGTTTAATTATTTGAAGATGGAACATCTTCCTCCCTAGACCTAGATACAGGATGACTAAATCCGGATACAAATTATCCATTACACTGGATACGGTGTAACATTGGCATTATAGCTATATGGCCCTTGGCAATTATTTACACTTTGTGTAAATTTATTTTTTAGGGTTTCCCTAAAATATAGGACATTGTCCAAAAAATAAAAGAAAAAAGAAAACATAAAAAAATGAAAAAAAAGTGAAAAAACAAAAGAAAAGAAAAAGAAAGTAAAAAAGAAAAGATAAAGTAAAACCAACACATATTTTTTCTTTCCAACTTCAACCCATGCTGCACCCCCCCTTATTCCATATAGCCCTACAAACAAAAACAATATTAATAAAATAAATATTATTATATAATATTTTAAAAACTATTAATGCACCTTTTAATAAAATATTTAAATAAAATATTTGTTATTTGTTATTTTATTTCAACACATTAAATAATAATGTTAATTATTATTAATTCATCAATTATTTCAAAGACATTAGTTGTCTAGTTGTCTTTTATTCCTCTATAAGTCAAAATAAACTTTCAAATACACACATTCACATAAAAGGACCCAAGATATGACGTAATTAAAAGACAAACTTGAGAAATTGGAGGAGGACATCAAGGCCCTCGTTGCCAAACAAGAGAAATTTAGAGAAGAAACGAAAAATAACAACACACTTAAGAAAGAAATCAAATAAGATGTTGTTCTAGTACTAGGAAGAAAACATGATGACAAAGTAGACACTATGCACGAGAAACAAAAAGAGTTAGATGGCAAGATGTGTGCAATGACACAGAACATAAGCACCATGGCACAACACTTGAGCAGCATGACACAGAACCAGAATACCATAATGGAAAAGTTACAAAAACTAAAGTCTAATACAAACCATATCAGTAACTCAGATATGTTGGACCACTATGTCAACAAAAACGAGAGTAACAAAATTGATCACCACAATATACAAGACAAGGAAACTAAATATCATAGGGGTGACCAAAATACCAATAATATATTTGATAAAGATGAGATCGACCAATATCATAATGAGATTCAAGCCAGTATCATTGACAATAAGGACAATCCATACAATGACAAAAGATGGATCCTACAATATGCAAAGGAATCCAAGTCAAAGGAATCAGATATTGTAGATTCATCTTCTACCTTAACTCTTCTACCACCTTGGAGAAACCTGAATGTAACACTATCAGGTGACTTCGAGTGTGAGAAGCCTCATGAAACGCCGATTCTCGAGATAACTCGTAAGGATAATAAAATGAAAACATTACATGATGACATCCTAAGTATCATCGGACAAGCAACTTCTAAAACAAGGCTTGATATGGCCAGTCACAAAAAATTCCTTGTATTCATGTACAAGTAAAATGGGATAACAATAATAAACATAATGGAGTACAAATTCAAGTTACAAATGAAAGGAAGATGACAAACTATTGCATAAAGACCAAGCACATACCTAATACCAGTTCTAAAAAGGACATAAAGAAAGTAATGACATTGTTTCAACACAAAATGAGAATGAAAAGGCGACAACAATAATCTAAGCTTTGAGGACAAAGCTTTCCTAAGGGGAAGGCAATGTTACAACAATAAAATAGTAATATAGTAGGTAACTATTCGTAATAGTAATTAATAATATTAAATTATAGTTTGTAAGGAGAAGGGTCTCTTCAATATGTCATGGCTAAGCCATATTTAAGATAACCATATCCATTATAATTTATCATCCATTAATTATTCTACATTTATACATTTAATTATTTGAAGATGGAACATCTTTCTCTTTAGACCTCGATACAAGATGACTTAATCCGGATACGGATTATCCATTACACCTGATACGATGTAACAACTTTGAATAAATATTTTTTCCATTTATTAAACTTAAACTTTTTCCAAAAAAATATGTATTATTTAGAATATATTAAATTTATTTTACCTATCATCTCATTGGATGAAATGGGATGGTACTTCCCCGACTTTATTTCTAAATGATGACAGAAAAGACTGGGTCGACTACGTCACCTAATAATGATGGTCAACTAGCATCCTTTCCATCAAAGAACATTAATTTCATTTACAATGCATGCTCCAAAATTTCCAACTCTATTACAATCATGCTCTGAAATTACCAACTTGGTTCCAACTCCGTAGCATCCACCATTAATAAGGTTCTTAAATGTCATAAGATAACTCTTATCCGATCTTTGAAGGCCCATAAGATAATAAGTTTATCTGGCAACTCAAAAGGAACCCAACTGTAAAAGGTTCTACTTTGCTTAATTCCATTAAAAATGTGTTTCAAAGGCATGCTATCATACAATCATGTTTTTACAATAAACATTTATTTTAGCTTTTAAAAGTTAAACATCTTTTTTTAGCTTTGAAAAAAAATAATGTTTCGAAGTTTATGTGTCAAGATGTTTGGTATTGTTTAATATTAGTATTGAATGGTTTGTATTTGTGGTTAAATATATAAAACATAATTACATTTTTATTAATAATTTTATAACTTATATACATTTAAAAAAAAATCAATTTTGACATTATATTAAATAATTTTTTACATTAATTAAATATTTATATTTATTTGCACTCTTTATTTTATAAAACTTATTTTTAAATATTTAATGTAATTATGGTAATAAAAGTTATATTATTTATAAAATTAATATAATTATTAAAGTAAAATTTATATTATAATTAAAAATCATTTATGGTCATTTATATTGTTTTGAAAATTCTAAAAACTTTTAAAAGTGTACCTTAAATGTAAATAATAGATTTATAATCTTAATGTAATTTAATTGTGAATATTATAGTACAATATATGAGTGCCTCTATAATCTAGTTTTATTGGTGCTTCTTATTAGTAAAAATTGTTATTTTTAATTCTATAAATGTTTTATGTATTAAATAAGCAAATAATTCATGTATTAAATAAATCAATAATATTATGTAATATATATTGAAATTTGAAAATAATAAGTCAAATATATTAAAGATAAATATAATTTGAAAATAGAGACTAGTTGCTTTGCAACTATTTCACTTGTTTGATATTTATATGGATAAAGAAACATTTATTACATATTATTTATAATGTTATTATATTAGTTTATGTTCATGTTTTTCAATTTTGCATTGTACAAAGTATGGGTACAAAGTCGAGGTGAGATTTGAACTTGAGACCTTTTTTACAACATTCTTTCATTTACATGACACTTGCCACTCAATCTACACCCCTACCAACATACAAGTTCATATTTAATGTTGACAAATTCATCTATTTTGCAATTTATTTATCTCTAAACTAAACGACAGAGACTAACTACCACATAACCCTTGTTTTTTATATGTTTATGGTCTATTATTAATTTTTTTTTATATGTTTGTTGTATGTTATTGAATATAAAAACATTACATGCTTTCAATTTTAAGAACATTAAATGATTTAAATGCTTTACAACTTGGTACTTGTTGTTCTAACTTTTACTTTCGTTTATATTCGCTATTTTCTACCAGAAAGATAATGAATATAAAGTTACTTCTAATTTTATTTTCGGTATTTTTGAATGATATAATATGTAATAAAGTTACTTCAAATTTTATTCTGACTGCAACCTGCCTGGCAACAAGGATTGTTTTATATCCATACGTTTATTTGATTGTGCAAACAAGGATTGTTGTAGAATACGTGTATTTTTATTGCATTTGGCTAATGTGTTTTTGTAAGTTTGTTGCGTTTTATGTTTGTTGTATGTTATTGAATGTAAAGTGACTTTCAATGCTTTCAAATTCAAAAGCTTATAAAGAACATTAAATGCTTTACACTTGTTCCAAATTTTATTTTCCCTCGTATTTGCTATTTTTCACTAAGAAAATATTGAATATAAAGTTACTTCGAATTTTATTTTTTGTATTTTTTAATAATCTAATAAAGTTACTAATTAATTAAAGTTACTTCATATTTTTTTTATAATCAAATAAAGTTACTTCAAATTTTATTTTCGGTATTTTTCAATGATTTAATAATCTAATATTGAATATAAAGTTACTTCAAATTTTATTTTATGTTGCTTGTGTTCTCCAATATAAAGTTAAAGTTTCATATGATAACGTAAAAAACATCAAATACTTTGCAACATGCAACTTGGCTAGGTTATTGAATATAAAGTTAAAGGTGCATATGACAGCTTAAAGAACTTTAAATACTTCATAACTTTGTGCTTAAATACTTCATTCTCATAGTGAATCGATTAATCTTTCTTGTGGCACTAAATGAAAGTTGGCAATCATTCTCATAGCGAATTGAATAACCTTTCTTGTGGCATCGAAATGAAGGATGATTGTCTGCTAAATTAATGCACAACTCGTGATAGCGGTTTTAACGCGTAATATGTTGTGGTGTCGGTGGCAACACATTTCCAATGCACATAAGGAAATTGCAGCACTTTTGCTTCTCCCAATCGGGTATTTTGTTCACATTCAATCTATCCTTCCGCTATTGTAATTAGTGTTTTCTTTCGATCCTTCACAAGATAATTAAATAATATAACGGTAAACTAATTAAATTTCTAAAACTATTGTGTTATACTATTGTTTTAAATGAGACACCTGTTTAAAGATAATACTTAAGACAATACACAAACTTTTTTTTGTCTTAAGTTGAGATAATTTACATAAATATTGTCTCAAGTATTGTCTTTATAACTCCCTCTATGTAATAGTGTTACAATATCAAGGTGTAGTGGAATCGAACCACTATCTTCGTGCTTCTAAAGCAGACGCTCTTCCATTGAGCTAGCACCCTTTATAGAAAAAGAAGGAACAGTCATTGTGGAGATCCTAAGAAAGACATCAATTAAAAATACAATATTATTTAATCCATGTTGTAAATGTAACTATACAAATGCCTTTACAAATAATGTTGTTTATTGTATAGAAGAAACTTATTTTTTTAAAGCTTATTACATAATTTGAAGGGAATATGGAAGCATTTTACAATGGTTGTCTTCACACTCGTCCCATCTCGACATGAGAATCCCAAAGTCGGTAGCACAATATATTTCGTGGAAAAATCATAACTATGGATTTGGCAGATATATAGACTTGAGCTTTTTGCCAATGGAATCAAACACATTTAACCACAGTACTCTGAAATGCCCAAGGAATGTCGATTTCTACATTTCGATCGAGTGAACCAAGGTTGATAACAGAATCTACAACCATATAATATTTATATATTCATACACTGAATCAAAGGATACAAACAACATTAGGTGACATATTATAAGATTGTGGGGATAGCGAAGCGAGCTGTATGAGTGGATTTGAAGTTATGACTGATGGTTAGAATGTTGTTGTTCTTTAGATTTGATTTACCCAGCATTGGATTACTGAAGACAATATATTTACTAAAGTGAATTAAATTGCATGTTAGGAGGAGATTCATGGCTATGCCATAGGAAGATATTATAAAAATATATTGAATTGAGTAGTGTTGAAGTGAGGAGGCACTTGTTCGAAAGGGAAGAATACGTGATCATGTGTATATCGTCAGAAGGAAGGAAGAAGATCTCACAAAATCGAGGAAAGCACATGCATTTGCACAGAGCAGAAAGAAGGACGAGCATTTACATATTCTACTCATACTAACTATTTTGTTTGCACCCAAACAACAGCCTGTGAAATCGCTTCCATAAAAAAAGTACTTTAAGGACACCATGTGTTTTGCTTCTGTACTTTTACACCAATAGGCAATAGTCATTGCAATACGTTGTCCCATCATTCTCCACCTCCAACTCCAATTTTCAATAGGGATAATGGCATATTCATACACTTTAATATGACAATTAGCAATTGTCACTTGGATCGCATGGTACATAGAAAGAAAAATAAAGGTAGGATCATACCTAATGTCAATCTGCGTAGCATCACAACAAATATATTTAGTGGACACTTCATATATTCATTCTTATTTTAATTATATAAATTTAAAAGATCTTACAATAGTTTATCATCTAATTGCATTATTACCATATCAGTTTTGTTTCCTCCTACTCCACCATGCTTATCTGACCAAACATAACTCCCATCTCTGTCATATTCAATTTTAATGGAATCTATGGCCATCTCATTCATATTCAATTTTAATGGAATCTATGGTTGCTGCATGAACTAGTTTTATCTGGCCAATGCCTGCATATACTCCATCATCCCATGGGCTTCCAACATTTCCTCCCCATGGACCAAGGACCAACTGAGATAGCCTTCTTGCTCTGCAAAAACACAAAGAAAGAACCCAAAATATTACCCTCATTTAATTTAAAAACGTTTATATAAACCAATATCATTATGTTTCAAATGAAACCAATATTATGTTTCCATTGTCTACATTAAAAATATATTTTAGCTAACTTTAGACCTATTATTGAAAGAAATATTTATTCCTCGAGGTCCTGTGTTATTGTTTCGAGTCGTAAAATTACCTTACTTCTTTCCTTTCTAAAAATAAGCTATACTGTTTTTACCTAACACATACAAAAACACACAAAGATCTTCCCACAAAAAACTATAGAGCATTTGGTTAATGTCACTTTGTAATTGTCTTGTTTTTTTATAACCTAGTGTCATAAACTATGTATATAAGTATTCAAAGTTCCAAAGATAAATAAGCTACATTGTTTTTACCTAACACATACAAAAACAAACAAAGATCTTCCCACAAAAAACTGTAGAGCATTTGGTTTATGTCACTCTGTAATTCTCTTGTTTGTTTATAACCTAGTATCATAAACTATGTATATAAATCTTCAAAGTTTCAAAGATAAATAAGCTACACTGTTTTACCTAACACATACAGAAACACACAAAGATATTCCCAAAAATGCTCTGTTCCAAAGATAAATAAGCAATACTAGCATAACATGAGGCAAGGGGAGAAACAAAGGACATAAATAAGCAATCAATAAGCAATACTAGCATAAATAAGCAATACTAGCATAATAAGCAATGCTCTATTACAAAATAAATCTAATTTTTCCCACAGCAGGGGGAGAAACAAAGGACATAGGCAGAGCAAACAGCACTAGAAGCAAAGGTCACAAGAAATTAGGTAACACCATGGATAGAGGCAAAAGGAAAGGCATCCGAGTCTACATATACAAAGAAAGCACCAAAACCATCACCGGTTGAACCTATTGATTAAGTTGAAGAATAAGTCATAAAGCCTTGACACCCCTTCCAGTTTTTAGAGAAGCAGCTTCATAAATAAGCATTACAAGCATAAGTATGTATAACTATTCAAAGCTCCACTTATTAATAAGAAATACCAGCCTAAGGGTATTAAAATGAATATAATTAATTATTAAAGTCTATATATGTGTATATACCTTACCTTTGGATTTGACTCTATAACTACAATTATACCTTACCTTACCTTTGGATACCAGGACCACTCAACTCAAACTGTAAAATATACTGCAACAATTATCAAATTCAGTTAGACTAGCACTGGTTTCCTCTAGCTCTTCTCTAGTAACCGGTTTATATAACCGATAGTTTTTATTTCCCTCAATCACCCTTGGGAAAGAATAGATTGCCTTGAAAATTTCCTAAATATTGAACCCCTAGGGTTATTTGAAAATATTGCTAAAACGAAAACTAAATATAATATGAGACTCCATAAACAAATATATATCCACTTTATTGAAGCAATGTCCCATGTAAACTACTCAATGCACAGTGTTAAATCATTCCACTTTAGATAATAACTATATGATAGGATCTAGTTCAATTCATAGTCAAAGATGTATACTATAATAATAGATGAGATATATGTAAGGTCATTTGAGAAGGAAAAATGAAATGACCAATTGGAAAATTCAATACCTAAATCAATTAGAAATTAGATAGGTTGTTTACGCTTTAATAATTTTGTAAGAGAATGTTAAGAGTATTATGAAATGCTTTATTTCTGAAACCGGGCATCTCTCCCATTTCGGGCCAGATAAGTTAAATATATAGTAGTTTGGTAAAGTTGATATATGAAGAAGTGAAGACCGTAAGTATTTTTGAATCTAAGTCTCAAATGGCTATAGCTGTGAGGAAGTATAATGGTTTAAAAAATACTCTACATACTGAGATATTGAGACCACCTTTGCATTATTTGCTTCAAATTCTTTCATAATGGATGTCTCTCCCAAAAATAAAATTATCTCATATGTATGAGACATTCCAGAA
>LPNX010187041.1:34398-76385 GCA_001517045.1 Pseudotsuga menziesii
AAGGTTCAAAAGAATACCTAATATTGGTGTATATATCATTTAATAAATAAAATAATGTAATTCTTAATATAATTGAGTATATTGACAAAATAATAGATTGGAGGGTCAAAGCAAGGTTCAAAAGAATACCTAATATTGGTGTTGAGAAAAATACAACACTCTCTCGATACATTTGTACTTTATCAATTTCATTATTCTACACTTCAACCCAGCTCTACATATATGTAAGAAACAAGAAAATAGACATGCCAGGAAATAAGAAAATAGGCATGCCATGGTGTGAGATGATTATTTATATGCCCTTTCTTAAATATGAATTCCCAAAACTATATTCTGTTAGCATTAATCTAAAATCTATTCAATGTTTCTGAATTAGTAAATAACCTAAACTGTCCAAATTTCTGATGTTCCGTTGAAACCTAATTTGCCCAAATTGTAAGAAAATTTCAAACATCCACTTCTTTATTTTTTATAGCATGAATTATTTTTTATTTGTTAGATTTTTATCATTCAAGCTAGAATTATGATCTTAGGATATTATCTGAGAGAATAACATGCACAACAATAAAACACAAGAGACAATGAACACAAATATTTTCCTCGGTGAAACCATAAAGGAGAAAACCCCACAACTTCCTCAGAGATAGAATCAGCACCAAAAGAAAAACGCCAAAAACAGTAAGATGATCTCTCTACAGTAGTAGTCTCTCTCTCTCTTGTCCCAACAACTTCTTCTCTCACTCATGCGCCCCAGTGAGTGAGTGCGTGTGTGATAAATAGAGAGTCTCACTCTCTATTTATATTATTTCGTTCACTTAACCTTTAACTCTGTTATGTAGGCTCGAGTTATCCTAACTCGGTTATGTAGGCTCGAGTAACCATAACTAGGGTACTAATGACCCGACTTACATTAACTCACCTAGGGTCGACTTCTTTAGGAGATTCTAATAACCCTAGTGCCCCACAACTATGGGGACTTTAACCGTTGATCAATAGGAGGGTTACCCAAAATGACTTTACATGACTTGTTTACATTATTGAATCTTTTGATTGGAACATCGGGGCATGACATGACTGAAATACATTATAGACACTTCCTGGAATAAACATCAAGGTACAATACATAAGATATACAAGTGAATACATTCTGAAGTTACAAATACATCAACACTCCCTCTTAACTAGGAAGGTATTCTCTCGACACAATTTATCAGCACAAGTCTTCTTCTCTGTGTCATTTGGATCATCATTGAGTTCTCGTCATCTTCATCTGGATTTGGATCATCATCACTGGATCTAGATCATCACTGGATCTGGATCATCATCACTGGATCTGGATCATCACTGGATCTAGATCATCATCACTGGATTTGGATCATCACTCGATCTGAATCATCACTGGTGCTATCTCTTTATTCTTCTCGTGACAAGAATTTCTACAAAGCCAACCCTTTCTCATGTTGGTTGTAGTCCTAGCCTCTAAGTAGGTCTTCATCTTCTTTAGCTCTTATATCTGACCCAGTCAGAAAGGAAAGTCTAGCACTTATATCTGACCATGGGAGGGCCCAACCTGCCCCCATGTCAAAATGGCATGCCCAACACTCACATATAACCATGAGAGGAACACATTCACCGTCATGTCAGAATGGACCAGCCCTTACATCTAACCATGGGAGGGCCTAGCCTGCCCCCATGTCTAAATGGCCCAGCCCTTACATCTGACCATGGGAGGGCCCAACCTACCCCCATGTCAGAATGGCTCTACCCTTACATCTAACCATGGGAGGGCCCAGCCTGCCCCCATGTCAGAATGGATCTACTCTTACATCTAACCACGGAAGGTACCAGCCTGCCCCCATGTCAAAATGGATCTGCCCTTACATATGACCACGATAGGGCCCAACCTGCCCCCATGTCAAAATGGCTCTGCCCTTACATTTGACCATGGGAGGGCCCAGCCTACCCCCATGTCAGAATGGCTCTACCCTTACATCTGACCATGGGAGGGCCCATCCTGCCCCCACGTCAGAATGGCTCTACCCTTACATCTGATCATGTGGGAACACATCCCACAGTCACATGAGAATGGCTCTTCCCTTACATCTGATCATGTGGGAACACATCCCACAGTCACATCAGAATGGCCCTCAACTGCAAGCTGAGTATTCCTGGTAACTGACCAAGTGCTTCCATTATCTTGGAGAATGGATTTCAGCTCTTATATCTAATCATGCGAGAACACATCTCACAGTCACCTCAGAATGGCTCAGCACTCATATATGACATGGAAGGAACCAATCCTCTCACCATGACAGAATGGCTTAGCCCTTACATCTGAACATGGAAGGAACCAATCCTCTCACCGTGTCAAAATGGCTCACAGACTCATCACTTCCCCTTGGAGGGAACCTTGATCTAGAGAACACGAAGCTTCTCCCTGAAGTACTCAACTTCACTCTAGCTAATGGCTTAGTGAACACATCAGCTATCTGTTCGTTCGTCACAACATACTGGAGCTTCAATACTCCTCTCTACACCATATCCCTGATATAGTAATATTTGATCTTGATAGGCTTCGACTTGTCATGGAACACCGGGTTCTTAGACAACTTTACACAACTCTGGTTGTCACAATATATACAAGTAACATCCACTTGGAGATCAAATAAATCAGACAATAGCTTCCTCAGCCATACTACCTCACAACTAGCTGAACAAGCTGCGACATACTCTGCTTCAGCTGTACTTAGTGCCACACAAGACTGTTTCCTACTAAATCAAGAGATCACACCTGATCCCATACTGAAGCAGCACCCTAAAGTGCTCTTTCTATTGATGGAACTACCTGCCCAATCTGAATCAACATAACCCTCCAGGTTAATCTTTTGATTCACCTCATACTTGAGCCCATAATCAATTGTACCCTTCAAGTACCTCAGAATATGCTTTGCAGAAATCAAGTGAACATGTCTCGGATCTGTCAAGAACTCACTCAAGGTGTTCACAGCAAAGCAAATATTTGGTCTCATATTTGTCAGGTACATCAAGGACCCAATCATCTGACGATACATCATAGCATCAACCACTTTTGATGAAGCATCACTCAATAGCTTCAGGTTTGATGCCATAGGTGTGGTCATGGCCTTGCAATCCATCATCCCAGATCTCTTTAGGATCTCTATTGCATACTTCCCTTGTCCCAGGGAGATTCCATCTGCATTTTGCCACAACTCTATGCCTAGAAAGTAGTGCATCATATCCAAGTCTTTCATCTCAAACTTGGTAGCAAGTCTCCTTCTTGCAACTTTAATGAGTTCCTCTTTTCTGTTAGGAACAAGTCATCAACATATAACAAGAGAATCACTGGTCTTCCACCTTCAAACTTGAAGAAAAGGATGGAATCCGCTTTACTCTCGGTAAATCCTAGAATCATCAATAAGTTGTCTATCTTGTCGTACCATGTCGAACCTCGGGATCTTCTGCAATCACTCCCTCTAAAGTGGAGCATCATACTCCCTCTATCTTTCGTACTCTATGCACTGACACATTATGTATCGGAGTGACAAGTAGCTTCCTATGCTACTAATTATTTTATGTATCCATCTACGGTCACTGGATACCGAGATCCTCTATATTGAACCTTTTCAAAAGTTCTTCTGATCCTCATCTATGAGCTTGTCATCCTCTATAGACTTTCATCTTCAACCTTGTAGCAAAGGTTCAGATCTTCATCAAGCTCCTCATGTATGTGTTATCCCATGGGTGTCTTTTGAGCTCGCACAAGGCCTTCCTTCATTTGCGCCCATGATTCTGCCTGTCATGTGTCTTAACTTCTAGTGGCTGCAAATTTCTCTTCTTAGTATATGCCTTATTTTTCGTGAGAAGCCTCACGCTACGAATCTTGCCTTGTATCCCACGATGTTTCCATCTACTGCATGATGGAACTAAAAACTTCCCTTCACGTATCGATACTGCATCCTAAACATCATTCTTTTTGAACTGTTCTTCCCTTTCTTCTTGGTTACTTCTTCATGACTGGAAGGTTATGCATCAATGATGTCACTACATTCGTCATATTATTCTTCATCTTGAACTGTTGTCACTTGTTCTTTGGAACAAGTCTCATCCTTCTTTGCTTGTAGGCAATTTTACGCGATCTTTCCTACAAGTCAAATGCATTAGTTGTATGGTTAGAAACATTTCATAAGGTATATTCATAATGAAAAATTCTTTTGCATCAAGATATATGATTATGCAACTATTTTATCCAATACAACATTCATCCATATCTCACGAAAACTTCTCTAGATGCCTTCCATCTCTACCAGGACAACATTGAGATTGTGCACTAATCCAATATGTCAGCAAAGATGTTTCATTCTATATAAGTAGCAATGGATATTTGTATAGCACCATGAGCTACTTACCCATCACATGCATATTAGTAGTATACTGTCATTAATGCAAACATTCTATCATGCATAATACATTAACTGAATATAAACAAATGCATAACAAAACAATATCATGAAATGACAATTGAATACTTATCTTTATTTGTTTCGTGGGTAGTCTCCTTCTTAAGCCTTCAGCTTCATCATCTTCTTCATTCGAAATAGCATCGTTTCTTATCCAAATGCTAAGATAGATAATATTTTCTTCAAGATTTGAGTTCTTCATATTCCTCATCGCTTGAGGGATCTTATTTGGATGGTGAGAGCTTGATCTTCAGTTGCTTCCATCTTCTCTTCTCTTATTATGAGTCGAGCTTCTTCTTCTTCCCAGAGTGTGTTGAAAGTAATCACTTTTTTCTAGCACACATTCCTCACATGAATGAATCCCATGATCCTGGGAGGCCATTCAAGGTGGTTATCACAACTTCTGCATTCTCCACTTCTTCTTCTACTGCTACAATTTTTTCTTTGATTTGAGAGACCTGTGTAAAGTATGACTGTATGGTCTCTACATTCTGGATCTTCACATTCTTCAACTAGTTTCTTAAGGTCATCTTCCGATTTATTTTATTTCCTTCAAATAGCTTGGTCAAGGAATCAAACATCTCTTTCGGTGTCTTTAGGGAAGACACTTGTGGTATAAGGTGATCCATGATTGAATCAACATTGATCTTCTTGGCCTTGACCAAGTTCTTATGGTGTAAGAATTTTAGCCTCATCTCCCTCTAGAATTGGAACCTCTCTACTTATGTAGGTGTCCAATTAATTTTCTTCAGAGAGATCATATAATTCCATGCTTGGAAGTTGTCAACTTCACCAATTTCATGATCAATATGTTGTGATAGATCTCTTTGAAATGAGAACCTCAAATGAAAATAGCAAAAGATTAGATCTTACCAATTTGAGGTGTCCGTCCTTGTTCCGGAGCTAGCTGATCAAGGGTTTGTTAGAGAAATCGTAATTTTAAAAAATTGGAATATTTTAGATATAATTGGTTAGAAAGATATACCTCTTCAAGGTGAGCTGTCCAATGTAGTCCTTTTCTGAAAATAGTGGAGAGAAGCTCCTGGAACAGGAAGCCCTAGTTTTCCAATTTCTTCTGCATAAATGTCTGATATTGTTTCTGCAGTATATCCGAAGTTACTATACCTCTATGTCTAAAAATTTTCGTTGAGGTATCCTCTCCTATTCCTATTTAAAAACCATAGGTTTCATTAGAATTGATTTCATCAATTGGGACTTATGAGCGTTTTCCCAAGGTGACCTGTTGCCAAACTGTTCAGCATAGCAAAGTTGTATGGACTGCCACGTGTGACTGTTTCATTTTCTGGGTCTAAAACTTGGTCCACAGTAATTACAGTAAGTTCCATTTCTAGAATAGCTTCATAAATTTCATTTGGACCTTCGTATCCTGAGATACAACAATTCTCCCCAAGTGTCCTGTTTGGGGATGAATCTTGGGAGAGGCTAGAACCCTAACTTGGAGGAATCATATATCCTAGAATATAGCGAATATGAGGCTGAAACTTGGGCACAGTGTACATCAGGATTTTATCTTCTACCTATCAAAGTTTCAGCCCCTGATACTTCTGAAATCCCTATATACAGAAAATGTACTAAAAGTTACAAGTTTTAGTATTTAGGGTTTTTCCAGCTCGGGGTCAAACTAGGAATTGACTTTCCCGGAGTTTCACCCAACCAAAAATATTGACCCAGGTCTCTAAACTTAGATTTTGATGAGCAGATAAATCCTATTCCAGGCTCACTCAAAAATTCCTCTTCTGTAAGAAGCCCTAATTTCCCGCACCAAAAATTGAAAATGTCCGGAATCGAATTCCGCTTCGACAAAAAGATATGCCCTTTAATGGAGAGTTAGCCTAGCATACTTTTGCTGATAGATTGTGGAGAGAGACCCAAAAAGTAAGAATCCCTAGCTTCTACAGCTGCACAATGTCTTCTTTTTAGGTTATCTCTGATACCATGTTAGATTTTTATCATTCAAGCTAGCATTATGATCTTAGGATCTTATTTGAGAGAATAACATGCACAACAATAAAACACAAGAGACAATGAACACAAAGATTTTCCTCGGGGAAACCATAAAGGAGAAAACCCTGCAAATTCCTCATAGATAGAATCAGCACCAAAAGAAAAACCCCAAAAATAGTAAGATGATCTTCCGACAGCAGTAGTCTCTCTCTCCCTTGTCCCAGCAACTTCTTGTCTCACTCATGCGCCCTAGTGAGTGAGTGAGTGTGTGATAAATAGAGAGTGTCACTCTCTATTTATATTCTTTTGTTCACTTAACCTTTAACTCTATTATGTAGGCTTGAGTAACCACAACTAGGGTACTAATTACCCGACTTACATTAAATCACCTAGGGTCGACTTTTCTAGGAGAGTGTAATAGCCCTAGTGCCCCACAACTGTGGGGACTTTAACCCTTGATCAATAGGAGGGTTACCCAGAATGACTTTACATGACTTGTTTACATTATTGAATCTCCCGATAGGAACATTGGGGCATGACATGACTCAAATACATTACAGACACTTCCCAAAATAAACATCGGGGTACAATACATAAGATATACAAGTGAATACATTCTGAAGTTACAAATACATGGACATTATTTACCCTAAAAATTTATATGCAATGAAGATTTAAAAACACTTAAAAGATACAAAAAATAAGGCAAAACCTACCGATTTATAGTGTTTGTCGATCCTTGGTATTCCCGATGTAGTCACAGAGTTTTATAATCATTTTGAACCTTCCAATTCTTATCCATGAAACTATCCCCACACAACAGCTTCTTATTTTTGTTCCTATTATGAAAGCCCTTGGGTTTGTCTTCCTCCTCCACCTCTGGTGTATTTGTTACATAGGATAATATGGGGAAGACAAATTTCTTTCACAAAGACCCTAATCCCCTTTAACCTTGTAGGATTATTCATCCTGGTTGTTTATTATGACTGTACAAATTGTATTACACTATTTTTTGTCGGAATAATATGAAGAAGAAGAGCGTTTGAATTACAAAACTGTGCCCAATTCCATGGAGCTACATTACTAGTCTAAATCTTTGATTAATTCAAAATACTTGGACCCAGGAATAAATCCCTATATTTCACACCCTTCCAAATTACTGAACCCTGAAATAACAACAAACAACTAGGCAACACCACCATTCAGATTCATGTATTTAGCCATGTCTTTCAGATTGTACGAAGTTTTGGGGACATCATTGAGATACATATAAAAACAATAAAAAAATAATACAAAACTTTGATATAGCTATGTTAGAGTTTGAAGAAGGCTATATGTCTTGATTTTGTTCAGTCAAGGATCTTAACCAGTTGAGAGGACAAATCCCCTGAAATGTGTATTTTAAGTTATAATAAACTATTTTGATTATCCTCTGATGAAGGAATAACTTGAGGGATAGCTAGAAGAACTTGGAAACTAGCGGTTGGGATAAGAAGCGAGTGGGATGGTCGAATCCTTGTTGGTCGAATCAACCATGGTTGGTACAAGAAAGAATATGAAAACTAGGTCACATTAGTCCAATGAATCGACTTACTGGATCGTTGAAATGATGTATGCAAATGTTTGAAAAATCATGCTTAGAAGGCCAAGATAAATGTATCCGCTATTTCTATAATGCAATCGGTTTACAGGTCCACTTATGATCGATGTCGAGGCAGTGCGAATGTCCATGAGGGATCTTGGCTACTTGAATAGAAATATTTAAAAAAGATAAATCCAGAGCAATAGGAATTTTTTTTTAGTTTTTTTATATAACAATTTCATAAAAATTAATAAAAAAATTTAAAATAATAATTTTAATAAAAATAAAAAAAATAGCGGGAAAGTTGAGACAAAAGTTAAAGTAAGTGAGACCTTTAAGACTAAAGTATAATATTGTCTCAAATAAATGTCTTAATCTACCCTCTCATGTATTAGTGTTGATACCTTCTCCTGCCGATACATCCTTGGCATCGACCTCCTTCTCTCCATCCAGTACCTCAGGTTGCCACAGCAACAACTATGAGTATGATGTATTTATAAACCACCATGAGGATTTCAGGAAAACCTTATCCAAGCATCTCTTCCATAGCCTTATTTCACATGGATTGCGAGTCTTTCTGGAAACTGAGGAACCACAAAATGGAGAGAGGAGAATTTCTCAAACAGATGGAGCTATTCCAAAAGCCGCCAACCATTTGACAATTTTGTCTAAAACCTATGCAGAATAAGTTAAGTTCCTTCATGAACTCCTGCTCATGTTGCAATCCTTGTAAACGTCCGGTTCAACCATTGTTCTTGTCTTCTACCATGTGTGTCCTTCAAAACTACATACATGGAGCAAAAATGGATGGTACACTGAAGCTCTGTGCAGTCTCGAAAACGAAAAAATATTTGACTATCAGACTCTTCAAAATAACCTGAGATAAGGCCATCACACTATTATAAAATGGAGAAACACTCATTCCAATGTTGCCAATATAAATGGTTTTGTTTTGAAGGATTGTAACAGGTTAGACCTCCAAGTTCCAACTCTTCCTACTTGTTTTGTAGAAGATGGTGAATAACATTGTGGAACGAGTGTTGAAAAAGTTAAAGAATCATCTCTACTACGATGTGTTTATCAAGCCATATCTATTATAGCCTTACAACACAAGGTGTGAGACTCTTTCTTGACATTGAGGAACTGTAACAAGGAGACGGTTTCAATTCTCAAATAGAACGTTCCATTAAAAGATCCTTTGTCCATATAGCAATTTTATCTCCCATATAAACTATTGTGAGTCGACAAAGAAACTGCATTCACACAGCCACAAGCATGGGGCACAGATAAGTAAGGGTGAGATTTGAATTTGAGACCTCCTTTACAACATTCCTTTATTTACACGACACATGCTAGTCAGTCTACACCCCGTCACGAGGGTCTTAATTGACTTTTTGTATTTTGATTTAGAAAAGTGTGATGGGTGAGACCTCAAGTCTATTTGTTCGTTTTTTCTTAACTAATTTTCTACATTAATTAAATTGAGTTGTTTCTTACTGGAAATGTTATTATGTTTACATACATAGGCGTATATATCTTAGAATTTTGGGGTGGATTACCATCTATGCTTTTTCATCTATCGACGAGAATGAGACAAGTGTACGATTGATTCTATGGGCGTCGTCCTAGATTAAACAATAATGAGACAAGTGTATTGTCGAGATTGATGTTGATGTATTTGTAACTTCGGAATGTATTCATCCATGTATCTTATGTATTGTAACCCGATGTTTATTCCGGGATGTATCTATTATGTAATTGATTCATGTTGTCATGCTCTGATGTTCCAATTGGGAGGATCTATAATGTAAACAAGTAATGTCAAGTCATAGTGGGTAACCCTCTGATTGTCTAAGGGTTAAAGTCCCCACAGTTCCGAAGCACTAGGGTTATTAGACTCTCCTAGTAGAGGTCAGCCCTAGTAGGGTTTTAGTCATGTCAGGATTGGTATAAATAGAGAACTTGAGTCTCTATTTAACACACAACTCATACACACTCAAGTGTAGTGCATAGTTGAGGAAGGAGAAGACACAGGGGCTAGACAAGAAGAAGATTACTGCTGTCGGGAGATCACTGACTATTTTGGTGCTGATTCTATCTCTAAGGAAGTTGTGGGGTTTTCTCCATTTATGGTTTCCCTGAGAAAAAACACTGTGTTCATTGTCTCTTGTGTTTGATTTCTGTACTTGTTATTCTCTCAGTTAAAGATCCTAATAATGCTAGCTTAATGTTGAAAAACTAACATGGTATCAGAGCTAACCTGAGAAGAAGACGTTGTGCAGCTAGGGGAACTAGGGATTCCTACTTTGTGGATCTTCCTCCACATATTTTCAGCAAAAGTAAGGTGGAATAATTCTCCTCCTTAGGGCACATCTTTCTGTCGAAGTAGAATCCAATTTTGAGGTTTTTCAGTTTTAGACCCGACACTACTGCCAGAAATTAGGGCTTTTCACAAAAGAGGAATTTCTCAGTGAGCCCAGACCTGGATTGATCTCCTCCCCAAAATCGAAGTTAGGGATAAATTTCAAGGCATTTGGTTGGACAGAACTCCAGAAAAGCAAAACCCTAATCTGCTCCTAAACCAGCTCTACAGGTTTTCAGCTCAAGTTTCAGATCCGACATCTTGACCTGGTAAGATCTAAGATCTTTTGTATTTCCATTTGAGGTTCCCAGTTAAGATGTCTCATCATACCAAGCTTGATGAAAAGCTTGAGGGAGCTGATAACTTCCGAGCCTAGAAGAATAGGATCTCCCTAGTCCTGGAAAAGAATGAATTAGACTCCTACATTCATGAGGTGGTTCTAGTTCTAGAGAAAGATGAGGAAAAGGCCTTACATAAGAAGAATATGGTTGTGGAAAAGAGGATTATTTCCAATTCTATCAAGGATCATCTTATCCCACAGGTGTCCTCTCTCAAGACACCTAAAGCTATGTTTGATTCCCTAACCAAATTGTTTGAAGGGAATAACATAAACCGGAAGATGACTCTGAGGAATCAACTGAAGAATGTGAAGATTCAGAATGTAGAGACCATCCAATCTTACTTCACAAGGGTTTCACAGATCAAGGAACAATTAGAAGCTATAGATGAAGAAGTGGAGAATGCAGAGATTGTGATGACAACCTTGAATGGTCTCCCTAGGACATGGGATTCATTCATCCAAGGAATTTGTGCCAGAAAGAAGTTAGTCAAATTCAGCAAACTGTGGGAAGAATGTTCTCAAGAATAATCTGGGATAGAAACTCGAGAAGAGAATATGGGAAGTGAAGATCAAGCTCTCACAATTCACTCCAAGAAAGGTAGAATAAAACCTCATTACTCCAAAGGTAAGGATCCTCATCATAGAGATAACATTAGAAAGGGCCTATCTAAAATAAGATGTTATACATGTGGTAGAAAAGGACACTATGCAAAAGACTGTCCTAAGAACAGGGTTCACTCTCATAAGAAGAAGGGGAACAAAAGAAGACATCATGCTCATGCTGCACAAGATTATGAACCATCCAAGAAGAGATCTAGATATGAAAGTGAATATTCTTCAAGCAAGGATGAATATGTTTTGATTTCTGCTCTCACAAGTAACATTACTCATGGAAGTGATGATTGGCTTATAGATAGTGTGGCTTCCAAACACATGACTAGATTTACGGAATCCTTTGTGAGACCGTCAGAACATGAACCACCTCACAAGGTGAAGCTAGGAGATGACTACTAATATCCAATAAAAGGTAGTGGGGAATCTTCATATAAACTAGACTCTGGTAAGTCTCTAACAATGAAAGAAGTATTGTTTGTGCCAGGACTCAAGAAGAACTTTCTCTCCATATTAGCATTGGATGCAAAAGGAATGAGGGTTGCATTCATAGATGGTCAAGTCATCATGTGGCCAAGAGGAAAGACTATCGATGATGCAGTGGTGATTGGAGAACAAGAAGGAGGTTTATACAACCTGAAGGGCCATCCAGAACAAGCCTTGGTCCATGACACAGTAGGGCCAAATGAGCTTTGGCATAGAAGGCTTGCACATGTGTATTACAGAGCACTACCTATTGCAAGCAAAGCTATTGAAGGTCTTCTAGAATTCCAAGCAAAACATGATGGGGTCTGCAAAGAATGTGTGAAAGGAAAGATTACAAAGAAGACATTTCCTAGCAACGAAAGCAAAGCCAAAGGAATCCTAGAAATCATCCACTCCAATGTATGCAGTCCTATGTCATCAAACTCACTGAGCGGGTATGCATATTATGTTTCTTTTATTGATGATTTTTCTAGGAAGACATGGATTTACTTCATGAAAAACAAAGACGAAGTATTCAGCAAATTCAAGGAATTCAAAGCCTTAATCAAGAACCACACTGAAAAGAAGAACAATACTTTTCGATCAGATAATGGCAGATAATTCACTTCGAATGAATTCAAAGAGCTATGTAAAGAATCAGGGCTTAGGAGGGAGTTGTCCACTCCTTATAATCCACAATAGAATGGGATTGCGGAATGGAAGAACAGAACTATCATGGAAGCTGCAAGAGCCATGCTTCATGATCAAGATCTTCCTATACATCTTTGGGCAGAAGCTACCAAAATAGTGGTGTATGTACAGAACCGTATTCCACATAAAGTACTCGAGAACAAGACTCCTAAAGAAGTCTTCTCTAGCAAGAAACCAAAAGTCAGCCATCTCAGAATCTTTGGCTGTCCAGTGTACATACACATTCCAAAAGAGAAGAGGACTAAATTATATCCTTCAGGAAAAAAAGGGTATATTTGTGGGAAACTTTGAAAGCTCGAAGGCTTACAGAATATATTTCCCAGGATACAAGAAGATTTACATCAGTAGGGATGTGACATTTGATGAAGACACAACTTACAACAAATCCAAAAAAAGACCTGCTGAAGAACCTGAAGAAGCAAAAGCACCCAGAATTCATGATACAACCATGAATGAAGAAACTCAAGAAGAAGATCAAGATTTTGAAGAACCAAAAAGACCTCTAGATCCACCTCTGGAGAAGAATCCTCACAAGAGGAAACTTGCTTGGGTACATGAAATTATCCAAGGTGCGGAAAGATATGGGGCTCTAGAAGAAAATCACAGAGAAAGAAAGAGGACCAGATCCTGCTCCAGGTAAGTAGATTTACTATGTGATTTCATTGATATTAAAGAACCTTCCAGTTATGAAGAAGTGGCAGAACGGAAAGAACGGAAGGATGCTATGATCGAAGAATACCAATCGATCATGAAGAATGATTTTTGGGATATTATCCCAAGACCAGAAGGGAAGTCAGTTGTAACTTCCAAATGGATTTACAAGATCAAGAATGCTGCAGACGGTAGCATTGAAAAATATAAAGCAATATTTGTGGCTCGGGGGTTCTCTCAGAAAGAAGGAATAGATTATGAAGAAACCTTCACACCTGTATCTAGATACACTTCCATCATATTAGTACTTGCTCTAGTTGCAGTGATGAAATGGAANGGGTTTCTCTCAGAAAGAAGGAATAGATTATGAAGAAACCTTCACACCTGTATCTAGATACACTTCCATCATATTAGTACTTGCTCTAGTTGCAGTGATGAAATGGAAGATACACCAGATGGATGTCAAGATTGCTTTGTTGAATGGTGTAGTGGAAGAGGAAGTATATGTAGAACAACCACTCGGTTTTCAAACACATGACAGGGAGTCTCATGTATGCAGATTGAAGAAAGCCCTGTACGGTTTGAAATAGGCACCCAGAACCTGGAATGGCAGAATTGACAGCTTTCTATCCAGTTTGGGCTTTATCAAAAGTAAAGCAGATTCCAACCTGTACTACAAGGTTGAAGATGGAAACCCAGCGATGCTTCTACTATATGTATATGATTTATTTGTGACAGGTACGGATGGCTTGATTACTGATACGAAGATAAAGCTTGCTACTGAGTTTGAAATGAAGGACTTGGGGATGATTCATTACTTTTTAGGTATGGAGGTGTGGCAGAGTACAGATGGAATCTTCCTTGGACAAGGGAAGTATGCAGTAGAGATCCTAAAGAGTTTTGGGATGATGGACTGCAAATCCATGACCACACCTATGGCATCGAAACTAAAGCTATTGAGTGATGCTTCATCAGCGTCTGTTGATGCTACGATGTATCGTCAGATGATTGGGTCCTTGATGTACCTGATGAACACAAGACTAGATATTTTCTTTGCTATGAACACCTTGAGCCAGTTCCTGACAGATCCGAGACATGTTCACTTGATTGCTGCAAAGCATATTCTGAGGTACCTAAAGGGTACAGTTGATTATGGGCTCAATTACAATGCGAATCAAAAGATTAACTTAGAGGGTTATGTTGATTCAGATTGGGCAGGTAGTGCCATCGATAGGAAGAGAACTTCAGGGTGTTGCTTCAGTATGGGATTAGGTGTAATCTCTTGGTTTAGCAGGAAGCAATCCTATGTGGCACTGAGTACAGCTGAAGCAGAGTATGTCACAACTTGTTTAGCCAGTTGTGAGGCAGTATGGCTGCAGAAGCTACTGTCTGATATATTTGATCTCCAGTTGGATGCTACTTGTATACATTATGACAACCAGAGTTGCGTGAAGTTGTCATAGAATCCAGTGTTCCATGACAAGTCGAAGCATATCGAGATCAAGTATCACTATATCAGGGATATGGTGCAGAGGGGAGCAGTGAAGCTCCAGTATGTTCCGACGGAGGAACAGATAACTA
Source organism: Pseudotsuga menziesii (assembly GCA_001517045.1). Taxonomy (NCBI): domain Eukaryota; kingdom Viridiplantae; phylum Streptophyta; class Pinopsida; order Pinales; family Pinaceae; genus Pseudotsuga; species Pseudotsuga menziesii. Next base: position 49,146 of record LPNX010187041.1, read on the forward strand.
ATGTATTGACGAATCCATTGGCTAGGCTGAAGTTTGAGTACTTCAGGGAGAAGCTTGGTGTTCTCTAGATCGAGGTTTCCTCCAAGAGAAAGTGACGAGACCCATAGCCATTCTGACATGGTGAGAGGATTGGTTCCTTCCATGGTCAGATGTAAGGGTTGAGCCATTCTGTCATGGTGAGAGGATTAGTTCCTTCCGTGTCAAATATGAGTGCTAAGCCATTCTGATATGACTGTAGGATTGGTTCCTACATGATTAGATATAAGGGCTATTGCCATTCTTGGAATGGAGGTGCCTAGTCAGTTACTAGGAAAACTCAGTCTAAGGCTGAGAGCCGTTTTGATATGACTGTGAGATGTGTTCTCATATGATCAGATATGAGTGCATGGCCATTTTGATGTGATAGAGGGATGTGTTCCCACTTGATCAGATGCAAGGGCCGAGCCATTCTGTCATAGCTAAAGGATTAAGTTCCTTCCATGTCAGATGTGAGTGCTGGCCATTCCGATGAGTAGGTCGGATGTAAGGGAAACTTCCATTATCCAGGAGAATGGATGCACCTGGTCAGTTACCAGGTAGCTTAGTCAAGGACTGGGGGCCATTCTGATATAATTGTCGGGATGTGTTCCCTCATGATCAGATATGAGTGCAAGCCCTTCCATCATTGTGAGCAGGATGTGTTCTCGCCTGGATGGATGCGAGTGCTGTTCCTTTTCACAGATGATAGTAGGTGTGTCCTATCATACTGGTGATTGTAAGTGCAGTGCCTTTCCACAGATGGTAGTAGGTGTGTCCTACCATGCTGGTGGATGTGAGTGCAGTGCCTTTCCATAGATGGTAGTAGGTGTGTCCTACCATGCTGGTGGATGCGAGTGCAGAGCCTTTTCACAGATGATAGTAGGTGTGTCCTATCATGCTGGTGAATGTGAGTGCCGGGCCTTTCTGATATGATTATAGGATTGGTTCCTACATGATCAGATGTGAGTGTTGGGCATGCCTTTTTGACGAGTAGGTCAGATGTAAGTGTTGGGAGAGCCATTCTGATGAGCAGGCCAGATATAAGTGCTAAAGAAGACCTACATGGAGGATAAGCCTACAACCAACATGAAACTTGGCTAGCTTTGTAGAACTTCCTGTGACGAGAATAATAATGAGATAGCACCCATATTTATCCACATCGAGTGATGATCCAGATCTAGTGATGATGATCCAAATCGAGTGATGATCCAAATCCAGTGATGATGATCCAACAGTAATGATCCAGATCGAGTGATGATCCAAATCCAATGATGATGCCCAGTGATGATCCAGATCGAGTAATGATCTAGATCCAGTGATAATGATCTAGATCGAGTGATGATCCAGATCCAGTGATGATGATCTAGATCCAGTGATGATGTCCCATGATGATCCAGATCAAGAGATGATCCAAATTCAAATATGAAGATGACTTGAAGACAAATATGACTTGAAGACTCAGAGAAGAAGACCGGTGCTGAAAATTGTGTCGAAAGAATACCTTCCTAGTTAAGAGGGAGTGTTGATGTATTTGTAACTTCGGAATGTATTCATCTATGTATCTTATGTATTGTAACCCAATGTTTATTCTAGGATGTATCTATTATGTAATTGAGTCATGTTGTCATGCCCCGATGTTTCGATCAGGAGGATCTATAATGTAAACAAGTCATGTCAAGTCATAGTGGGTAACCCTCCGATTTTCTAAGGGTTAAAGTCCCCATAGTTCCAGGGAACTAGGGTTATTAGACTCTCCTAGTAGAGGTCGACCCTAGTAGGGTTTTAGTCATGTCGGGATTAGTATAAATAGAGAACTGGAGTCTCTATTTAACACACAACTCATACACACTCAAGTGTAGTGCATAGTTGAGGAAGGAGAAGACACTGGGGCTAGACACGAAGAAGATTACTGCTGTCGGGAGATCACTTACTGTTTTGGGCTTTTACTATTTTGGTGCCGATTCTATCTCTGAGGAAGTTGCGAGGTTTTCTCCATTTATGGATTCCCCAAGGAAAAACATTGTGTTCATTGTCTCTTGTGTTTGATTGTTGTACTTGTTATTCTCTCAGTTAAAGATCCTAATAATGCTAGCTTAATGTTGAAAAACTAACAATTGATTCTAGGGGGTTGTCCAAAATTATTAATTAATAATTTCAAAAAAAAAAAGTAGCTTAATTAACATGTGATAAGTACACTTAATGATAATTGTAAAAATTAAAATTAATCTTCAACTATTCGATTATTAGATACAACTACCAGCTTAAGGGTGACTGTAAGAACCTTCTACCCAAATATGATGTAATGGGAACACGCGAGTAGAACAAAACAAGAATGTGCATGCACCCTTATATGTGTGCACGCGCTCCTGCTTCAATAGTGGCAAACCTCTGCATCGAACTGCCAGCATGGAAAATAGGAGCGCGCTCGTGCCCCTAATGACGTGCTCGTGTATAAGTGCACGATGTGTTTTGTGCAATCACAAACAGGGGCGTGCACGCATCCCTATGTTTAAAAAAAAATAGTGAACAAATTGTTTTGTTCACAACCCACCTGCGAGTGCGCAAGGAGCTGAAAACGGTCCCCAAGGAGCCCAACAGAAGTGTCCAACCAGGATACAATGACACCCACGATGTTGGAGTAAGGTAGATGGAGTAGGGATGTCATTTTTTTGTTTATTTTGATGTTTTTTATTGTTTTTCAAATAAAATTAAAAAATTAAAAAATTTGAAAATGAATTGAAATGGGAAAATTTTGATATTGCATGTACAAATTACCTAAACATAATGACAAATACCAATGAACCATCCCAAGAAAGGAATTAAAAAAACCAATCAGAGGACCCAAATCCCGAATTAAATAAATAAAACCATGAATTAAATGAAGAAAACCATGAAGATGAATTACATGGGGATTTAAACCAATTAAGAATTAAGAGTGATGAACTGAAGAACACCAGGGAACCCTCTTGGGTTTCCCTCGTCACATCACTACAAAACATAATAGAGTCAATAAACATTTCCCACAATGAGATAACCAATTTGAGCGAATATAGGGCTCAATTGAGAGAACATTATGGCATTGGTATGTCCAAAGAGGATATAAAAAACCTGAATATCACAAAATCCCAAATATGGAGCAAATTTATAGATCTGAGAACAGGACAACCTCCATATGTGAGGAAGAGGTGCATTTACATGGACTGGTGTAATTACCATCCATGGAGAGAAAACTGGAGGACGATATGGTTCATGGTTTTTGACAAGCCTCCATGCTACAATGTGAAGGTCCCATAGTATTTTCTCAGGAAACTGTGGGCTGAGTTTGTGTTAGCATTCCATGTGAACTACTTTGACATCACTGAGTTCTAGGGCATCAGTTTTGGTTAAGTCTAAGATCGACCTCACGCCCATCGGAACCCACTCAGAGGACCTCCTGCACCTAGGAAAGAGACAAACCCGTTTCTTCAACCCCTGGGTTAGGTAGCGGGATAGATGAGATCCATGAGTCCATTAGACATTCCACATTGCACCTTCTCAGGCATACCACATTTGTGGCTATGTCCTCATAGAGCGAGCATGGCCACCCCGAGAGACACACTTCTGCAGGGTCTACTAGTGGTGGGCGAGGGAGAGTAGCTAAAGGTTGTAGCCAGGATGATCCATCCAACTCAATGGTACCAGTTCCACAACGTTGTTCTCGTTGTGTGCATCTATGCCATGTTACCAAACGGGATCATGCCATAGAGAGCTACCTACACCATGTTAGTTATTGTTTTATTTAATGTTCAAATATTGATGATACATTATGAAATCTCATAATTTCTAATAAATTTAACTTAGAATTAAATGTTGATGACTTGATTTGTTTCAATGTATATCTATTAAGTGCTCAGTCTCCAACACTCGGGTGGGAGGAAACTGGTTCATTCAACCTAGATGGAGCCATGGCAGCTACAAAGGACATCGCAGCACCATACACACAACTATTTTTCTTTCAGTAATTAAATTTAATGTTAGTAGTTAATCTTGTCATCCAATGTAGTTAATATCTAGTAATTGAATCTAAATATTTTTGTGCAAATGAACAGGTGTCTGCAGGAGTGAGTGACCAGCTATCCCCACCAGGGATCAACAAATCCCCTCATGAGAAGGTATCTTGTAATAAAGTATAAATTTAATTTCAGTTTTGATGGCTTAGATTTGTATAGTTATATTTTTATTGTACTAATATAAGAGGCCATGAATATGTATGCAGGTCTGAGTACATAGGTATGTTGGTGTCACTATCTCTCCATCGAATTCCTTTTTCCCACCATATATGCTAGGTGTATCCCCAAGCATACATGTCCCTTTCCCTGCATCCCTCCTCACCTCATTCCATCCATCTCTTTCCTCCCATCCACCACCACACTTCCATCCACCCCCTCCCTTGAAATTTCCCATGTTTCCACCCTCCCCCCTCCGACCACGATACACCATCCATCCACATTAACCCATCCCTCCACCCCATCCTAGACCTCAGTCCCCTCCCCCATATTCCCCCAACACCCTCGTTTCCTCTTCCAAGGTGGCATGTTCCATTCTACAGCCAATTGGGGTTTATCGTCATACATCACCACTTCTCCTGCTCCAGTCCATGCCCCCTAGTTTTGTAGCCAATGTCAATCTGGCTACATCCTCCACTATTCCATCCACCCTAGCACCATAGCAGGTTGTCCAGCCCATTTCTTCACCTACCACCCCTAAGGAGCAGCCGATTGCTCGACCTTCCATCTCCCATGACCATCCTGTTGTGTTCATGGTGAGATTGTTTAGTTTATGAAAATATCGTGCAATATTAATGAAAATTAACATAGCCAGTAAATTGTATGAGTTATCTTACTATTTAAATGTTGTATGGTGGCATTGTCGAGAGACTTTGATCACAGAGGAAGGTAGCCTGCTCACCGCTTACGGTCTCGTCTGAGGTGAGCTATTTAAGATTTGAAAACGCAATTTTGATTTTTAAATTGTGTTTTATACTTGTATAATTTCCTGTAGGAGTTGACATTTGATTGTTTTCATTTCAGGGCCCAAAGGGAGGTGGTCAAAGTGGCCAGAAGAACTGAGCTTCCTCTATCTTGAAGAGGAGGAAGATCGATTTTGGAGGTGCACATGGGAGCTCTGAGGGTGGGCAGGAGGATTGAGAGACCCTCCTACGTACACTAGCCATGATGTGGCATTTTGGCACGAGTTTCCATTATATAGACATTGGGAACGGTGTTCCATTTTTCACTAGTACTGTATATGATTGGAAATTTCTATATATTAATATATCATTTTTCACTTTTTATATTACTTTTCCTTTTATTACAGATTTGCATACATTGTGTCGAATGCAATAGTATTTTATAGTTGATGCACTTTTAATACTTATTGTTGACGAAGCCTAACTCATATTGAACCAACATACTAACACCTACAGTCTTATTCATTGTCCAAATTGCAATAGAAAGCACTTGTTTGCCTTTGGTATTTACATAGTAATTATTGTCTCATTTTGCAAGCTAGAAATTGATATTGGAATGATCTTCTCTTACCATTTGATTGAATAGAAATTTCATAGTATTGATGAGCTGAGAATCATATTGAACACGATTGTTGTTGGCTTAGATTTGTTACATCTACTTGGCAAACTTTGATTTTGATAAATTTGGCAATTCATATCATTTGAAGACGAAGTTGACATTGCTTACTCTCATTGAATACATACATATTTGTTATACTATGGTTAAGAACTTTCAATTTTAACGATCTATTGTACTTGTTGCAATTTTATTGATTTAAGAGTTAGCATGCATAACCTAGGGTTTAGAATCAACGAGGAAACCCTAACCCTAACTGAAGTTTAAAGGCCCTACATGCATAACCTAGGCTTTATAATCAATGATGAAACCCTGACCCAAACAATGTTTTGGGGTTAGCATGCATAACCTAGGGTTTAGAAACAATGATGAAACCCTAAAATTAGGAGGGAAACCCTAACATCAACCCTACCTAACCATCTCTTGTGGCCTCTTATAAAGTACCTTTTTGTTTGTATATTAGTGTTTATAGGATTGTAGTCATATGTCACATATTCTTTATAGACTAATCAAATGAAATACTTCAAAGTTTAAGCATGGATTACTTCACATAAGCTAGGTTTAGTGATTCATGAGAACTCCTTTTATAAACCATATTTTGGAATATATTAAACCCACTCATAACTTAGGATAAAATAAATAATCATTATTTGATTAATTATTCACCCACTAGCTTAATTAGTTGGCATCCACTTGCACCTTAAAGTCAATACATTCCATCTATATCCTAGGAATGATTTATTTCTAATTCTAGGTTGATATTGACCACCTTTTACCATCTAGAATTAGTATACAACACTTTATAGCAGATTCTGCTTTATTCTTTTTTTTCTGCTTTTCTGTGGATAAGGTAAAGCTAGTCAAACTAGGAAACTGGGTGCTTTTGTTTCCAACACATCCTCCATGACTTTTCCTCCATTTTCTAGGATTAACATGTTTTTTCCATCTCCTTGAAAACTCACTCATGCTTTTTCCAAGTCATGAGTTCCTTGATAGATTTGGGAAGTTCTTTAGCCACCTATGGGGGTTTGCTATATTTTGGTAAGTCAGTATTTTTGAGATTTATGAGTTGTCTCCATACAAATCGATTTTCCTATGAGGGGTGTACTATTTATGTACACTATTATTCATCATTATTCAATGGAAGGACACACACCAATATTTTTCTCTTGATTCATGTGATTCAGTCTCTTTTCTTCTCTCTATTTTTCCTGTGTATGCTTGTGAGAATTCTTAGTAGCAAGATCTATTTCCTGTGCTTCTTCTTAGCATCATTGCTCATAGCATTGATCTATTATTTCTACATGGTATCAGAGCTACATGGAGAACAACCCTGCCATCTTCTACATGATATCAAAGCAGCAAGGTGATCAAGTTCTACAGAGTTGAAGAGCGCATCTAGTCTCCTATCCCTATATGAAGAAGAGCTTGTCTAGCTTACAAGATTTTCTCCTAGTTTGTTTTCCAGGTTGCAGAGAGTTTCTTCTTGAGTACATAAATTCAGAAATATGGATTCTCCTTCATCAATAATTCTTACTCCCTTCAACTACCATGAATGGAAAACAAAAATCTCCATTCTATTGCACAGTAGAGGATTGTATAGAGTTACTCTAGATTTGGAGAATGAGCCCAATGCTGTGATTGAGAAAGCTAAGTGGCACAATAGGTTGTATGAAGACTATGGATTGCTTTGCCTCTCTATTTCTTCATATTTACTCTTTCATCTAGATGGTTTGACCACTCCAAACCAAGTATGGACTCAATTGGAGTCTCTTTTTGGAGTTCAAGATGAGCTAAGAGCGCATCAATTGGAGATTGAGTTATCCTCACTGAGTCCAAGAAATTTCGAATCTCTTGAGGGTTTTTTCACCAATTTCAGGTCACTTGTTATAATTCTCAATCAATGTGGGATTGAGAAAGAAGATGACCAATTAATCCTTTCCATTCTTTCAAAATTGGGTCTTGATTACTCAGTTTTTGTGTCTACTTTTCATGCTAATAGGCTTGTTGTTCCTAAGTGGAAAATGCCTTCTTTAAATTCTTTTCTTGATTCACTAACAAAGGAGAAAGATAAATTGATCCATATGCATGTCATTAATTCTCCCAAGAGCAAGTATCATTCTCTCTTGGTTCAAGAAAAAGATAATGTCAAATCCAAAGAAAATAAAATTGTGAAGAAGCCAAAGTCATAAATTGAAGATGAAGATTCTTATGAAGATTTAATGAAGAAAGTTAAGAAGAAATGGAGCACATCTAAGTGTTCTTATTGTAGAAAGGGTTTTCATTCAGAGAATAAGTGTTTCAAGAAGAATATGGATACCATGTCTCAGCTTCTTTATAAGCACAAGATCGAAGTTCCAGAAGAACTTGAAAAGCCTGTTGATTCCTCAGAACAATGTCAAACTACGCATTTTTGAGGTGATATAACTTATGCTTTGAGTGCCAGAGTTCTCTCCTTTCCTCATGTCTCTGATATATCAGAATAAAAAATATCAGATCCTTTCTTTGATGATCCTCCTCTCAGTCTACTAGATTCATCTCCCAGAAATTGTGATTTTTCACTAGATATTGACTCGTCTTTGAGCAACTCTTCCTCACAAGATTGTATATATGATTTAGAAGATTGTTTGTAGGATGATATGAAATTCATGACACATATAATACCACCATCCATACCATCTACCATACCTATGAATAATCCTAAGACTATAAAAATCCCAAGTTCACTAGTTGATTCCTCATTGGTCTCTTATGCAGTGATATTTATCTTACATGGTTTGAAGTCTTTCCTATCCTTCAGTGGCTGGTTATCCATGTCCTTAGTCATATTTGGACTAATATTAAATTTTTTTGGATCTGTTCTAAACACTTATGGTTCATATCTTATGCCCATCCATCATTCATATTTTTACACCTATCAGTTTTCCCCAATTGCTCATAACTTCCCTAGTCTAGCCCTATATCCTCATGGATCCATTGAAGCCTTTGTATTTTCTATTCCATATGCTAATATTTCTGATATATCAAATTTTTATCAGCCTCATATCAAATCTATATAGGTTCTACATCAAATTGGAATATTGACATGTGATTCACATCACAATTTTGCACCTATTCAGGGAATTGGGTGTGAAATAAATTGTCTTAATTTTTGTACTCTTTGGGAAGGAGTATGCACAGATCTCTTTTCCATTTCAGATTATTTTTTCATATCATAGTTTGACAGCAGAAATAAGCATTCAGATAATGCTCCTATTTCATTAGATGATGAGATACAAGGAGTCTCTCCTCTTCCTTCTTGTAGGTTCTACACTCCATCGCATGATCATGAAGTTCATGATTTCTTCAACAAGTCTTTCATCCAGAAGCATTTCACTCAGCTCATTCAAGTGAAGATAAGGATATGTTGAAGAAATATTATTTCAAAATTTTGTGCCTTGTCCTTTCTTGAGGGAGGATTTTCCCCATGTGGTTTTGCCTCTTTCCTCACTTTTCTCGACATAATAATTGTTAAAGGGTGACCATATCCTTGTTGTTGGGCCCTATATGCATCTATATTTTTTGTCATGCCATCATAAAGTCAGACTCATAGGGGTTGTTGGAATATATTAAACCCACTCATAACTTAGGATAAAATAATTAATCATTATTTGATTAATTATTCACCCAATAGCTTAATTAGTTGGCATCCACTTGCACCTTAAAGTCAATACATGCCATCTATATCCTAGGAATGATTTATTTTTTATTCTGGGTTGATCTTCACCACCTTTTACCATCTAGAATTAGTATACAATACTTTACAGTAGATTCTGCTTTATTACATGCTTTTTCTGCTTTTATGTGGATAAGGTAAAGCTAGTCAAACTATGAAAACTGGGTGCTTTTGTTGCCAACCCATCCTTCATGAATTTTCCTCCATTTTCTAGGATTAGCATATTTTTTCCATCTCCTTGAGAACTCACTCATGCTTTTTCCAATTCGTGAGGTCCTTGATAAATTTGGGAAGTGCTTTAGCCACCTATGGGGGTTTGCTATATTTGGTAAGTTAGTCTTTTTGTGCTTTATGATTTGTCTCCATACAACTCAATTTTCCTCTGAGGGATGTACTATTTATGTACACTATTATTCATCATTATTCAATGGAAGGATACACACCAATATTCATCTCTTCATTCATGTGATTCAGTCTCTTTTCTTCTCTCTATTTTTCTGGTGTATGCTTGTGAGAATTCTTAGTAGCAAGATCTATTTCCTTTGCTTCTTCTTAGCATCATTGCTCATAGAATTGATATATTATTTCTTCACCATAGTGCAATAAGTAAAACATAGCTCATCTTCCACAACTCATACATTAAAAAATATGGGAGAAAGAGGCTCTATAATATCTCTGACTGTAACATCCATTTTGGGCATCCCTAGAACACCACTAACTCATCCTAAGATACCATAACTTCTTGACTATAATATCCTACATAGGGAAGTGATAATAGCATTCTTACCCACCTATCATAGCCTAAGGTCACTTCATTTCCTTCCTATCTTACCCACTCACTAATGCCTCACCTCAAATTTGTCATTAACCCAATTTAAAGTGGCACAAAGACACCCTAAAGGGATTGTATCTAAAAAATAAATCCCACCCATACTTAAACAAATTTGACAGTGGTATATAAACATCCATAACTTGGAAAAATACAAGAAAAGGACTTGAATTGCTTGCAAGTCATTGTGTCATCAAAATCTAAGTGAATATACTTGGTATCATTCCTACTTGACTAGAAATTACATCTTGGATTGTCATAAGACAATTTACTTGACTGGAAATTTGATTTGGTTTAAGAGTCCCATTGCCTTGGAAACTTGGCACTTATAAAATTGTTTATCACTGATGTTTACTTAAAAGATTGTACCTTTGTCTTGACAAGCTAAAAAGTGAAATATAGGATTGTCATAATGCTAAATGCTTGGATGGAAATACTTTTGTTTTGACAATACCTTTCACTAATTCAAAGTTTAATTTCAACTCTTGTTTATCATTAGTACTTGAATTTGGGATTGTACACTCATTTGGGCAAGATGAAAATTAGTGTTTTGGATGGTCATAATCATTTTGACTTGGTTGGAAATCATTCTTAGTTTGACAATCCTATCTTCATGAAAACTGGATTGATTGGGGTCTATGTCAATGTATGTCGGTTGCAAAAGAGGTTGACTTTGTACGATATGATGATAACATCCCATCAACACCACTAACATGCTTCAACAGCATGCATAATTGAAAGGAAAATTATATCCAATGTAGTTCATGAAACCCTAGCTATGTCATAGCGCATGTATATATCTTCTAGGTATATGGTTCTCCTAGTTTCTAGTTAAGTGAGACTAACAAATCTAATGATATAAATCTAATGAGTTCATAAATCCTAGTTTGTAGTTCTATGTCTAAATATGTGAACCCTAGCTTTTAATTTTGTGGTTTATAGTTCAAGAAACCCTAAATTTCTTGGATTTGTTCTTATAGATTAGGTATATGGTCTAGGTATTTGTAATCCTTATTTTTTAGGTTTGTGGTCTGTATTTCATGAAACCCTAGTTTTTTTTTCTATTTATGCATGTAGCTTAGGTAGGTTGTTTAAGTATATCTACATAAGAAAGAATAACATAGCACATGATCTCTATGTATGTGAATTTCTACTTTATACAACCCTAGTTTGTAGTTATATGTGTAAATTTATAAACCCTAGTTTTTAGGTTTATGGTTTGTAATTCGTGAAACCCTAGTTTTTTTTCTATTTTCTCTTGTAGCTTAGGTATATGGTCTAAGTGGTTCTACATAAAAGAAATTAAAATAACACAGAAGAAAAGGCACATGTGAGGAGGTCCAAGACATAAAAATTGTTCTTCCTTGACAAATAAAAAATGAAACAAGTTCATGAATATGTGTCTTCTATAAAAGACACATCATCCCTATTGATCCTTCATTTGGTAGCGACATGTTCTTTGGGTGGACAATCATGGTTTGAAGGGTCATTTTGGCTAGCAAGTTCCTTTTATTTCAGAGGATTTTCCTTAGTCATCATCTTGATGGCCCACACAAGTGCATGATGACCTATCCAAAGGTTTTCACTTAGGATAGCTAACAAAATAAACACCATTAAATTTTACTTAACAAATTCAACCCAAAATTATCTCAAATTAGCATGCCTAACTAATGCTAAAATCTTCCCAATCATAAAGATAATATAAGCTAAAATTCAAATCTCCAAGTACATAATATTTGGACAATTGAAATAGTTCTTATATATATGTATATATATTTGGAGACCATAAGCGACACTAGCCCCAAACTATCATTATTGTCATTAATGTATCCACACTATAATTTTTTTCCTCGTTAGGGTTTATAAACCTTGATCATATTTCATCATAGAATCACACATACTTTCAGAGAAGTCTAGCACCAGTTTCGACGTCAACATGTATATCCTAGGATGATTCCTCAAACCCTAGGTATTTGACTATTGCATCAACACAAGTACCAATACCTCCATGGAAAATCAACTGAACTTAAAAAAATATTCTTCTGAGCAAGGCATCAAATGAATCTCGAGTGATATCAAGTTAAGTTTTCCATGGTCTTTCCCTAACCTCCATGTATCACACAAGAATAGGACTACAATATCACCAAAGATGTTAGCTATTTTCTTTATACCTTCTATAGGGTTGGAACCCTAATTCTTCCTCCTTTGACTTCACAACAAGAGTTACGGAATCTGAAAGACAACCATCAATTCGTCTAGTATTATCTCCTTCTTCATGGTTTTACTTACATATATAAACCCTAGTGTCCTCACACATATCCAAGTTTCCTCATGTAATGCATTCCTCCTCTAGTTGTGTACAACATCTTCTAGTTCCCAATGCTCCTCGACATATGTGTCAGAGGTGGTTACGATTCTCCAATGCTTATCCTCAATATGTGTGCCAAGATGGTTACTATGCTCATTTCCTTCTCCTCAACATGTGTGTGAAGGTGGTCACTATGGTCCAATATTTCACTTATCTTCATCCTAATATCACAAGGAAACTCAACAAAATAAACCCTATTCCAAGTGTACGTTAACACCATGAAGATACATCCCTTAGGCACTCTTTCCAAGCATATAACATATCCAAAATCTCTTATTACAACAAAATACAACATCAATAAATCTACTCTTTTATTTTCAAGATATATGTTAAAAAAATTTATTTTCAAGATATGTGTTAAATCACTTAACAAATTCAACCCAAAGTTTTTCCAAATTAGAATTCATAACCAATGCTATAATATACCCGATCATCAAGATAATATAAGTTGAAATTCAAATCTGCAAGTACACAATATTTGGACAACATTGAAGGAAACTGAGCAAAACCCTAGTTTATGAAAATGATGCACAATGAACCTAGTGGGCCATGCAAACATGGTGGATAGGGCCCACTACATGTAATGGCATGCCAGGAGACCAATGGAGTTGACGGCTCATCGATATGACCTTCGGTTGCCAAGTTATGTCGAGTTAGAGTCACATGAAAATGTTGTTTAGGGACACTTGGTCACTCTCGGTCCAAGAGTGAAAAACCAAACGGAGCAGAAAGATTGCATGTCATTGGCTCTGACAAGTGTGTATGGATAATGTCAATGTGGAAACACTACAAATACTGGCATGGTGGAGGGTTTTTGCAGAGTTGACCCACCAATGCGAGAGTTGCATTGAAGGAAACTGAGAAAAACCCTAGTTTACGAAACCGATTCACATTGAACTCATTGGGCCATGAAAACATGGTGGAGAGGGCCCACTAGAGGTAATGGAATTCTAAGAGACCAACAGATTTGACGTCTTTCCAATCTGACTTCTAGTTGTTGCATTCTGTCGAGTTAAAAGTCGCATGAAAATGTCGTTTAGGGACACTTGGTCACTCTCGGTCCGGGAGCGAAAAACCAATCGGAACAACAAGATTGCATGTTGTTGGCTTCGATAAGTGTGTATGGCTAATGTCGACATGGAAACACTACCAAGACTGGCACGGTGGAGGGTTTTTCAGAGTTGACCCACCAATGCGAGAGTTGCATTGAAGGAAACTGAGTAAAACCCTAGTTTACGAAATTGATTCACAATGAAATCATTGGTCCATGAAAACATGGTGGAGAGGGACCAATAGAGGTAATGAAATTATAGTAGATCAACAATGTCGACAACTCATCAATCTAAACTCCAGTTTTCGAGTTATTTCGAGTTGAAATTTGCATGAAAATGTCGTTCAGGGACACTTGGTCACTCTCGGTCTGGAAGAAAAAAACAAACGAAGCAAAAAGATTCAATGTTGTTGGCTCCAAAAAGTGTGTATGACCAATGATGATATGGAAACACTACCAAGACTAGCACAGTGGAGGGTTTTGCAAAGTTGACCCACCAATGCGAGAGTTGCATTGAAGGAAACTGAGCAAAACCCTAGTTTACAAAACTGATGCACAATGAACTCATTGGGCCATGAAAACGTAGTGGAAAGGGCCCACTAGAGGTAATGGCATTCTACGATACCAACGGGGTTAATGGATCATTGATCTGACCTCCGTTTTCGAGTTATATCAAGTTGAATGTCACATGAAAATGGGGTCCATGCAACCGTGGCAACAGTGCACTGGCCCTACAAAACCCTGTGTCGAGCGGCCAGGGGTGGATTTTCCATGGAGGCCATGCCAAAAACACCTATAAGAGCCAATAGAATCGAAAATCACCACTTGTTTTGGTTTTTGGACCCCGACCTTGAATTGGCCAGGCATCCTTGAACGACTTTTGCAGGCATACTGCAACTCGTCATAGAACGTTGATCGAGGATTTGATGGATGAACCGTCAGTTCTATTGGGATCATGGTACAATATTATGGCCATTGTGTCCTCCCACCTGACTTTGCATAGCTCAGGCATGCCTCCAGGCCAGATTTTGAAAACTAGGGTTTCGCCCCGATGGGGTCCATGCTATCTTTACAATGATGCACTGACCCTGGAAAACCCTATTTCGGGCGGTCGAGGGTGGCGTGACCATGGAGACCATTCCAAAACACACCTGCAAGAGCCAACAAATTTGGAAATCGCTGCCTGATTTTGTATGGGGACCCTGACCTTGAATTGGTCTAGGCGTCCCTAAATGGATTTTGGATGCTTACTGCAAATCGCAATAGAACATTTACCGGGGATCCAATGGACAAACCATCGGTTCCGTTGGGATCATGGCATGGGATTATGGCCAGGGTGTCCTCCCCCCTAAATTTGCATAGCCCAGGAATACCTCCAGGCCAGATTATGAAAACTAGGGTTTCTCCCAAGTGGAGTGTAAACAAACTTACCCAATCTCATTCAATATAGCAATCTGGATACTCTCTGTTGCTAATTGCCTCCATTAATCTCTCGTGATCTGAATGAGGAAAAATGTAACATGCCTTGGTTGAGTTATTATTTAACAGTGTCTATAGATGGATGTTCATGCCAACAATCAATTTTGTGAAGTGATAGACCACATAATCTGGTCTATAATCCACAAATACATGCCCACTAGTTCTTCTTGATTTCCCATCTAGTGTAAGATATTCACCCTCAACCATCCTCGAGCCAATAGGAAATTCATTTCCTTCAACATCAATCAATGATCCGTTCAGGATTTGCTTACCTTGAATGCATCGTGCCAACCAGTAATCCATGCCCCATTCATTGTCTTTTGATGAAACAACTGCATATATGTGTCTTGGTTCTACAAGATCTAAGATATAGTCGTAGTCTGTCGAAATCACTAACTGCCCCTCCTCTAAGGGGGTTGTTTCACAAACTACACGTGGGTCTACTGCAAGTGACACATGATCCCCATCATCAATTGAATCCATGCATTCACATTCATCCCATTCACCACTGCTACAAGGGCTACAAAAAAAATCAAGTTTCTGCGTCCATATTTCAAATAGGGGATTGTTTGAGCTTCGAACCAAATGAAATCTATGTGGTCCTTGTACTGTGTTGCAACTATAGGAACGACATCGCTCTATGTAAACCGCATGCCAAAAATTCATGGCTGGCCTTACTACCCCCATTGATGTATGGTTCACTTTAGTTCAGTCTGAAATTGTTGCAGAGCACCATTGACCTATGGATTCTGCATATTTGATATAGGGGTTTCTAGAAAACCTCATCTCTTCCCTTCTTAGTGTGATCTTGATGCATGCACTGGCCCCGCCATGCTCACCTTTGTCATTCCCGGTCTCAAAGTAGTTCCATATATGCGTCACATTATAAGTATTTTGTAACATACTCATCCATTGGAAGACTTGCACATTTTTGAACCAACCTGCACAACCATATGACCATATCCAATGCTGATCTATCTGTATATCTCCCTTCTTTAGCTGATCATAGAAAATTCAAAAAATATGTTGCACATAATGCAGATCATGGCATCTGTCATCACTTATGTAAAAGTTTGTCGCCTTTGGATTCAAAATATTCCTTCATTAATTTGCTACATTTCCAATCGATAGTGCGTTTGGGAAACTTACCTTCAAGGCCTGACAGGAAAATTTCATCCACATGGATATGTCTAGGAGTCCTTTTTCTTGCAGTAGACATTCGAGGTAGGGAAGGTGGACATGAGCTATGAATGTCAAGGCTTCTTTGTTGTGGTGCTTCATTCACATGTCAGTCCATATTGGGAGTGTGCATGACATGGTTGTGGTCTTCTTGGAGAGATTGCAAATTAATGATTGCTCGTAGGTCCAAATATTGATACTCAACATCTCTCAATATACCTATGTTTTCAAGAGCTTCAACATGGATCATCGATGGATTGTTGGTTGGAGACTGTTTCGATGTTGGAATTTGAGTTGGGTCTGTTGGACGCAATTGCTTCACCCATGGTTCTGAAGTAGAGGTTGTTATGTCATCAACTCTGTTAGGATCAGTCGCAGTATCTATGGAAATGTCTGGACCATGTCTCACTCTCTCCATTTTCGGTCGGATTTCCAAAGGCATATCATGATAAGTGTTGTAGAATCTTTGATTGAAGATAGGAAAAGTTTCATCTTCCTCTCTCTTCACATCATAGAAATCAGAGAGATATAAATCAAGAGATTTGTTCTCACCCCAATGCTTCAAAAAGGAATCAGTGAATTCTATCCAAGAGCCAATGGGGTCATCTCTTAAACTCTTGAACCATATAGTAGCATCTCTAATCAATGATTTATAGAAAAATATCATGATTACATCCTCATGAACAATCTAAAAACGGTCAATTAAATATTCGAAAGATTCCAAGTGCCTTTCAGCTAAATCTTGATTATCTCCAGAACACCAAGGGAGATATTCATAACAGTTAAGAGGATAAGGATGAAGACGAGAGGGTAGTTTTAATGGCTTAAACATCTTCATCCTGATTTTGATTTGAAAGGTTGTGGGATGATCATGAGGGATAAAAATATGCTGACAAGGTTCAAAGGTTATGGAAATGAGTGCTAAGCTCTGTATAGGTTCTAAATCATCTTTGGTTTCTTCAACGTTACATGGCTGATCAGATTTAGAAGGAATTTGCATACATAAGCAATTTTTATAAATGAGCTGTGACACAAAGACTAATTCAACTTCTACAATACAAGTAGCAAACAAATCTTCTTCTAAAGATGGATTTATAAAAGATGGCTGATAATCTTCAGAATATATAAAATAGAGGCTAATTCTTTTAACATGTGAAGGGAAAAGTATAAAGGAGCTGATAAAAAATAACAGCAGTTCATAAAGTAAACTAATGAATTGGTACCTGGATTTTGAATTCAGCCTCTTCATCATCTATCAACCATGTCCTCCCCAATGGAGACTGATCTAGATGTCCTTGCTGCTCTAGAAGTTTTCCTTTGTAGAGCTCTTCCTCTTATGTGATCTTCTCTGCGTCTGCAATAGGTGTTGGTGGTGGCCTCTCTTGATTTGCTCTGGTATGAGCCCTTCTCAAAGCGACAGTTCTTCAATGGAGTCACCAGATAGAAAATTACAACCAAGTAAATATACAGGCTTTGTATATCATCAACGCTAGATCTGTGTCATGTCCCAAGGAAGTTGGGCTTCAATCTCCTCTTCTCGACAACGACGCCATATTGTTAGCTCTCCAAAAAACTGCTCTAGGTTGTAGCTCGAGGATTCCTGGTAACTTCAGTATTTTTAACATGGTTTACTAAATGGATCAATTCAGATGACCAATAATACCTTACCCACTGAAGACATGCATAATACTCAATCAAATAGATAAGGCTTCTAACTATCAATGTTCAGAGGGTTTGTAATAAAGGTGAATAGATGAAGAACTCACTATGCTAGCAGATTCATATATGAAGTGATCACATATGAATGGCTAATCATAACAAGGAAATATACTTGCAATTCAACTCATCAACACAGAGATAGGATGACAACTATCTGGTAATAGACAAAAAGAATAAACCTGAATTAAACATCCAAGCACAAGTACAGAACAGAAAAGAGATGGAACCTAAACATATAATGGAAAAAGAGCTTATATTAAATGATGAATAACATGAGAAACTTGAATACAATAAGTGTCTCAAAATTCTCCAAAGTTGAACCCTTGCTTCAACATTAGTCACAGGCTTTATAGCCTTTACAAAATTTATTTCAGATCGTGAAAAGTTGGATCGAATTTACTAAAAATAGATAAACATAACTATTTTGCAAAATTTAGGTCAAAAACCCTAACTTAAGTGATAATCTACCTAAATCTAATACTTGTTCACTCCTTGAACTCTTTAATAACTACAGTGATAACTGAAGTAGAACTAGGACCTGCTATATGGAAGACAAGTCACAGTTTGTCGAAGTACGTAGGGTTTGTGACCCATTTCTCCTCACCGGCACCTTCAAAACTGGAACAGACCCAAGCCACTAGTGCCTTCAATTAATTTTCAACTTCATAACTCATCCATGAGATGTTTGGATCAACCAAAGTTGGTTCTGTGTGGAAGCATGATTTTCTGCATTGTTCTGTGATTTCAGTGGCTAAGAAAGAAAAATTTTGGGTCTGTAAGTTGCAAAAAGATCTGCTTTTGGTGGCTAATGAACAGCTACTGCATTTGCCTAAGTCACTAAAAGCTCTATTTCTGCAAAATTTAATCAGTCTTTTAATCACTCTTTTACAGCCTCACTTCTGACCTTCTAGTACTTCTTTAACCTGCATAGGGTTTGGAATAGCATCAGTATCATGGGATGCGTCCAGATCTTGAAGGCTTATTGCTACCTCTGCTAGGGTTTCCAGTGCAAGGTGTGTCTGAGATTTAGGTTTTGAATCCTTCATCTGCAACCTTGACAGTATAATCATCCTGTATAGCCTAGCATTGTCCTTCATTAATCTCAGATTTCTTTTTTGCAGCAGGATATACATCCCTCTCATTTCTAGAAGAGAATCATGCAATTCAGTATTTCTTTTGGTTAATCTTGCATTAGTTCTTTTGATTTGTCTTTCTAAGACCTCTAGTTCATATACTTACCCTAATAGCTGGTTGATTCTATGGGACCTATCCTAACCTTCAAACTCTTCAACATCTGCAGCAAATATTCATGGACCGATAGATGAGGTCGAAAATGCCACCTGGAGGACTAACAGGTCATCTTTTGCCCCAAACATTTGGCCAAAATACTGAAAACTGGGGCTCAGAGATGGATTTGGTTCTCCAAATATGTGACACCTATGTATAAACTGAAAGCATTTTTTTTATATTCTTGTGAGAAAAAAAAGCTCTCAATTTTTTGAAATTCGTTTTCATTTTCCCGAGATCTGTATTTCAAAAACATGTGTAAAACAGGGAAATTCTGAGATCCAAAAATTAGGGCTCAGAGATGGATTCTATTATCCCAATATGAAACACTTGTAGGAAAAATGAGAGAGGTTATTGTTATTTCACATGTTAGGAACAAAAACCTCTGCGAGTTTTACAAAATTATTCTCCAGTCACTCAGAATCATCGTTTTAAAATGATGCATTTTCATAGTAAAAACGCCAATTTCAGTGGCTTGGAGCTCCCTAAAATTTTGGTCTTAGCTGCCAAAAGTTCACTTTTGGTGGCTTAAAGACCATTTTGAAACAACGCTTAGCCACGGGAACCCGTTTTTTGAGTTTTATGAAATACAGACTAACTTTAAAGTTTCTTTAAAAACATTTACAAGTTAGAACTCATTAAAATGAGCCTAAAAAAATTAATTTATTTGAGGAGATAACATATGACTCCTACTTGGAGATGGAAACCTCCCCGTGAGGTCCCAATAACCCCAGAACAAATGCCTTTCTTGAAAAACAAATATTAAACCTATCTTCTAGTGTTCCATTGGGCATGGAGTCATTTGTCCTTTATAACTAATCCCCTGCAACCTTCCTGTAGCCCGCTTTGCGTATTCATGAAAACAACTGAAAATGACCTAGCTGCTCATATTAAGAGCTTATTTTCCTACCTATTCCTACTCCAAGCTTTTTTGCATTCGGGTTAGGTAAAGGCTGATTTCCATAACAGCCATCCAAGCAATTTAAATACTGAAGAAATTTCATCTTTATCACTGATCAACAAATGATATTTGACATGTAACAATAGTGATAAGAAGTTTTTCAGGAAACCATACTTACCCATAAACAATGGCAATCTAAGGAAATATGAAATCTTCAGGTTCTCTGAAACATATGAGTCCATGAAGGATGCCACCGGGTCTTTGAAACCATGATCAAAAACATGTTGATCCACGAAGAACCCTTGCTAAAAAATGACTGCTTCTCTGCTGAAAAATGGATGACCTTCTTGTTCTCTTACGATCAAATCTTGATCATCAATCATTAAAATTTCCTTTTGAGAATAGTGCTCCTAATAGGATGATAAAAAAAGGGTTTACATCATATGAATAAAGATCAGTTGAAAACATATAATTGCTTATACAATCAACAGTTAGCATAGGCTCATCCTAGTTTGCAAACTAATCATAAAATACAGATTCATACCTATCTTAGGAGTACTTTTCAATCACTAAATAATATAATTCTAAATATGAAATGAGCTCACATGCTTGCTATTGTTCCAAATATGCTTCAGAATCACAATCTTCCTGTTCAAAATCTAAATCATACTGATATTTATCTGGCTCAGGTAGATGGTGGTTTTCAAAATCAAGCTGCTCTAGGATTCTCCTTGAAGCACAAATGTTTTCCTCCACCTCTAAAGCATATTCAAACATAATGCTTAATGATAAAGATTTCCTTTCTAGCAGAAGAAGGGCAAGTTTTGAATGTAGTCCCATTACATAATATATCATGGCAGCTATCTCTATGGGCTGGATTTCCAAAGGCATATCATGATAAGTGTTGTAGAATCTTCAATTGAAGATAGGAAAAGTTTCATCTTCTTCTCTCTTCAAAGCATAGAAATCAGGGAGATATAAATCAAGAGATTTGTTCTCACCCCATTTCTTCAAAAAGGCATTAGTGAATTCTATCTAAGAGCCAATGCAGTCATCTCTTAAACTCTTGAACCATATAGAAACATCTCTAATCAATGATTTAGAGAAAAATCTCATGATTACATCCTCATGAACAATCTTAAAATGGTCAATACAATCTTCGAAATATTCCAAGTGCCTTTCAAATGAAGCTTGATTCTCTCCAAAAAACCAAGGGAGATATTCATAACAGTCAAGAGGATAAGGATGAAGACGAGAGGGAATTTTTAATGGCTTAAACATCTTCATCCTGATTTTGATTTGAAAGGTTGTGGGCTGATCATGAGGGATAAAAATCTGCTGACAAGGTTCAAAGATTATGGCAATGAGTGCTGAGCTCTACATTGGTTTTGAATCAGTTTTGGTTTATTCAAGGTTACATGGCTGATCATATTTAGAAGGAATTTGGATACAGAGGTCATTTTTATAAATGAGTTGCGGCACAAAGACTGATTCAACTTCTACAATACAAGCAGGCTGCAAATATTCTTCTAAAGATGGATTTATAAAACATGGTTGATAATGTTCAGAATATATAAAATAGAGGCTAATTATTTTAACATGGGAAGGGAAAAGTATAAAGGAGCTGATAAAAAATAACATCAATTCATAAAGTAAACTGATGAACTGGTACCTGCATTTTGAATTCAGCCTCTTCATCTTCTATCAATCGGGTCCTCCCTAGTGGAGACTGATCTAGATGTCCTTGCTGCTCTGGAAGTTTTCCTTTGTAGAGATCTTCCTCTTCTGACGATCGTATATGGGTCTGCAACAGGTGTTGCTGGTAGGATCTCTTGATTTGCTCTAGTATGAGCCCTTCTCGGAGCGACAGTTCTTCGATGGAGTCCCCAGATAGAAAATTACAACCAAGTAAATGTCCAGGATTTTTCTATCATCAAAGCTAGATTTGTGTCGTGTCCCAAGGAAGTTGAGCTTCAATCTCCTCTCCCTGAAAATAGCGCCAATTTGTTAGCTCTCCAGGAAACTCCTCTAGGTTGTAGCTCGAGGATGCCTGGTAACTTTAGTATTTTTAAAATGGTTTACTAAATGGATCAAGTCAGATGACAAATAAGACCTCACCCACTCAAGACATGCATAATACTCAATCAAATAGATAACGATTCTAACTATCAATGTTCATAGGGTTTATAATAAAGGTGAATAGATGAAGAACTCACTATGTTGGCAGATTCATATATAAAGCAATCACATATGAATGGCTAATCATAGCAAGGAAAGATACTTGCAATTCAACTCATCAACATAGAGATAGGATGACAGCTATCTGGTATTAGACAAAAAGAATAAACCTGAATTAAACATCCAAGCACAAGAACAGAACAGAAAAGAGATGGAATATGAACATATAATGGCAAAGAGCTTATATTAAATGATGAATAACATGAGAAGATTGAATACAATAAGTGTCTCAAAATTATTCGAAGTCAAACCCTTGCTTCAACATTAGTCACAGGCTTTATAGCATTTACAAAATTTATTTCAGATCCTGAAAAGTTGGATCGAATTTACTAAAAATAGATAAACATAACTGTTTTGCAAAATTTAGGTCAAAAACCCTAACTTAAGTGCTAATCTACCTAACTCTAATACTTGTTCACTCCTTGAACTCTTTAATAACTGCAGTGATCACTGAAGTGGAACTAAGACCTACTATCTGGAAGACAAGTCATAGTTTGTCCAAGTAGGTGGGGTTTGTGACCCACTTCTCCTCGTTGGCAACTTCAAAACTGGAACAGACCCAAGCCAATGATGCCTTTAATTAATTTTCAACTTCATAACTCATCCATGAGGTGTTTGGATCAACCAAAGTTGGTTCTGTGTGGAAGCATGTCTTTCTGCACTGTTTTGTGCTTCCGGTGGCTAAGAAAGCAAAATTATGGGTCTATAAGTTGCCAAAAGCTCTTCTTTCAGTGGCTAATGAATAGCTGTTGCGTTTGCCTAAACCACTGAAAGATCTATTTCTGCAAAATTTAATCAGTATTTTAATCACCCTTTTACAGTCTCACTTCTGACCTTCTAGTACTTCTTCAACCTGCATAGGGTTTGGAATAGTAGCAATATCATGGGCTGCCTCCGGATCCTGAAGGCTTATTACTACCTCTGCTAGGGTTTCTAGCGCAAGGTGTGTCTGAGATTTAGGGTTTGAATCCTTTGTCTGCAACCTCAACAGTCTGATCATCCTGTAGAGCCTAGCATCGTCCTTCATTAATCTTAGATTTATTTTTTGCAGTAGGATATACATCCCTCTCATTTCTAGAAGAGAATCGTGCAATTCAGTATTTATTTTGGTTAATCTTGCATTAGTTCTTTTGATTTTTCTTTCTAAGACCTCTAGTTCATATACTTACCCTAATAGCTGGTTGATTATCTGGGACCTATCCCAATATTTGAACTCTTCAACATCTACAGAAAATATTCATGGACTGATAGATGAGGTCGAAAATTCCACCTAGAGGACTGGCAGGTCATCTTTTGCCCCAAAAATTTGGCCAAACTACTGAAAAATGGGGCTCAGAGATGGATTTTGTTCTCCAAATCTATGAGACCTGTGTATAAAAAGAAAGAGGTTTTTGTATATTGGTTTCTTTTGAGCAAAAACCTCTCTCAGTGTTTTTAAATACATTTTCATCTGCCTGAGATTGGTATTTCAAAAACATGTGTCAAACAGGGAAATTCTGAGATCCAAAAATTAGGGCTCAAAGATGGATTCGATTCTCCCAATATGAAACACCTGTACGAAAAATGATAGAGGTTACTGTTCTTTGACATGTTAGGAACAAACTACTTCGATCGTTTTGCAAAATTATTCTCTAGTCGCTCAGAATCATTGTTTTAAAATGATCCCTTTTCACAGTAAAAACCCTAATTTCAGTGGCTTGGAGCGCCTTGAAATTTCAGTCTTCGCTGTCAAAAGTCTGCTTTTGGTGGATTAGAGACCATTTTGAAACAACACTTAGCCACGAAAACCTGTGTTTTCATTTTTTTGAAATAGACTAACTCCAAAGTTTCTTTAAAAACATTTACAAGTTAGAACTCATTAAAATGAGCCTGAAAAAAATAATTTATTTGAGGAGATAATAGAGTCTCAAGTGATAACTTCATCTATACCATCATTGTGTGAAATAAAAATATATTAATGTGCAAATGTAAATTAGTTAACATTGCATACTTCATCTTGTATGGAGAATATGAGACTTGATTAGATGTGAAGTTGGGAATTCTTCTTGTGAAATTAAATGTTGTCTATGAGAGAGATATTGTTGTAGGCATATGATAAAACATAAATCAATGAAATGATCTGAAAGCTTGTGAATGAAAACAATTATTTACAATTCACCATAGCTATTCAAAATGATCTCTTCTTGCAATGAAAACTTGTAGTTTAAATGTATCCAATAACTTCCAAGACCACTGAATATGTTTGTTAGATTCCAAGAGTGATCTTCTATCCAATAGATCAAAGAGTGATGATTGAGTGTGAGCCAAATTGCAGAGTTCAGGAGCACAAAATGCACAAACAATTGTAGAAAACGTGTGAAAACTGGTAGCAATCCCGAGAATCTAGATCTCTATTTTTTTAAACTAGTAATGGGTGCATGCATGCATATTTGACTGCACCCACACGCATTAACGTATATGCACAACGAGACGTGCGAGCACTCCTACCTAACATTTACTCACTAACGTTTATCCCATTTAATAACTAGCATTCTTCAACAACATCTTGGTATTCACACATGTATGAGTATTTTTACAATATAGTCTTCACTACTACTTTCTTCTTAGTTCCATGGGTGTCATTATGAGGTCTTAGGCTCCTTACCTATGGCTAGTGGAGGGTAAGGGAGGCATCCAACACTGACCATCATCACCATCATAATAATCATCATAGTCATCATCATCGTAATCATCATCATAATCATCGTCATCATAGTCATCCTCATCATCATCATCATATTCATCATCCTCATCATCATTTTTGTCATCACCCTCGAATCAAATTTGGAATGGTTGCTTGTTATATATAAAAAATGGGATAGATAAACACTACTACATTTTGACCAAAAATCCGACGGCCGTCATGTCGGATTTTCGACACTTTTCTATTGCATGTACGACACTTTGATTTTTTTTTAAGCGTCGGAAACTTGTCGTCGGTTAGCCGACACTTAAATAACCGTCGCTTAAGCGACACCTATGTAACCGTCGCTTAAATGTAAAGTGTCGCTTAAGCGATAGAATATTTTCGACGGTAGAATTTTTTTTTTTTAAAAAGCCTTCATAACCGTCGCTTAAGCGATGAATCTCAACGTAAGACGTCGGATATGCGACACCTACAACCGTCGGATCAGCGACGGAGATCCAAAAAAGGCATCGAAAAAGTGACGGTTAGTTAATATTTAAAAAAAAAAACTACATAAAAGCTTGAAAAACTGTCGGACAAGAGATGGATATAACCATTAACCGTCGCTTAAGCGACAAGTAGAACCGTCGCTTAAGCGACGCTTGTTAAAAAAAAATTAAAAAAAAATTAAAATTCCCTAGTATATGTCACTGCCATTCAACTCAATGGTTGACTATCCACACTACCAAAGTTTGGCTGCCTCCGATATATTTCCAACCAGTCCAGTACAATTCCAACCAGCTTCATGGAGGACGTGTTTGGGAAATGCCTTGCTAAGACAATCCGTGAACCTTAATAACGTTTTGGCTTGCCTCCAGTACATTTCCAACCAGTTTTCATGGAGACTACGTGTTTAGGAAATGCTTTGGTAAGCCAGTCTCGAATAACCATCACCCTATCCATATATAGCGACTGGGGTTGTCTGACCACAGTTGATTTGATATAGAAATTTGATACAAGATAGTTAACCGTATTGTTTTAATAACTTTACTATCACTAAATATATAAAATGGCTTCCCAGACTCGATAACTTTATTCTAACTAAAATAGTTCTGTAGTACAACCTAAAACTGTTTTGACTTGGCTAAAAGCTTGTATAGTAGGGGTGCCAGTTTTTTAATCTCTAAATGGTTGGGGAATTCTCCACTAGTCTAGCACGAGCTGAAACATGCTCCCTTCTTGGTAAAACTACACTGGATTACCATTACCCTGGGTTTATCATCACTTAGTAGGTTGTGCTGGAGACTCAAGGAGAAGTCTTCAGGTTATCTTATTAAGGCACCAAATGATTCTGGTATTTGCACTAGCTTAAGCATTATGGTCATATCCAAATGATGTACGGTGATGAATTTGGAAAAAAACTGTGTACTCACTAAATACACAAAATACCTTACCAGCGTTAACAAACTAAAAAAATGCTTGGCAATTTTCAGAGGTAGTATGTACCTGTCGATGATCATTTCTTTGATGACAAACTCAAACCATGTTTGGAAAACTACCAGAATGGTTTGTGCTGTCTGAAGTGAAAGTCCTCAGGATCCAATTGCTGGAAATAGAACTTTCATATTAGATTTTGAATGTTTACAATGGCAAAGACAAAATCTCCTAGCCTTCAATCAACTTATAAGTTATATACTAGCACAAATTCATCTTAACCCAGATCTGTTCTGTGCTGAGGTATCAAGAAAGTGCCAAGTGTGTCTTAAAATTCTCACACCTAACTATTCCAAGTTTTTGGATAGGGTTAAGATAGATTTGTGCAGCCCAAGGGGTTAGCTCAACTAGATGTAGTCAATTTCCCCTGGCATTTCACTAATTCTGTTCCAACGGGTGCCTGGTTCAAATCCCCCTTAGTGAGATACACTAATCTATGCCAAATGGTCTACTAATAATGCAATCCACAAATATGGAGAAGCATCCCTTGGATTTCCCAACAAAATTTTTCTTAGAAAGAAAAATATCAACCTGTGCTACCAAAGCAGTCAATGTAATTTGATGGTTATAACTTATAAACAAGTGTTCTACATGAATAATGTAACATGAAGTTTAGCAACAAGTATTCCACGTAGATGATGCAATGTTTAAGTAAGAAACAAGAGTTATAAAC